>ML660204.1:14896037-14908275 GCA_007570785.1 Antilocapra americana
ACACTCACCCCACACACACCCCAGCTCCACACACCCACCCACACACATCCATCCTCCACATATCGATTAGGTAAACTGTAGTTACTCACAATTATCTGAATGGTTAGATATAGACATATTTGTTTAAACATGTTAACATCAGTTACTGCTTTAACAATTAACTTCAAAACAATAAACATGTAGAAGAAAGCTAAAACCACGTTGGAAAATGTGATATTTCTGCTTTTGTTGCACTGGTGCTTTCTCAGGGAGATGTTTTGCATCTGGGTCTAATTAGAATCTTTAAATTCTCATTAGTGTGAAAACATGAGGACGTGCACAGATGAGGGCCTCTGTTTGGGGCTGATTCATGGCTGTTTGAGCTCGTCTGGATAGAAAACGACATAAACAAGAAGAATCACTGTCGCGCATCAAGAAGGAAGGGCTCTCTGTGGGGAGCACAGCCCCTCAGAGAAAGTGGTGTTTACTTTCTTAGTTTTTGTTAAATTCGGGAGCAGTTGTTTAGCTATTGCCTGGTTAGCAAGGGAGCCTCACACCTGTTCTGAAAAATTACCAGGACGTCAACGCCGTTGTCCGAATGCTGAGCTCTCAGACCCTTTGTTTCCTGTCTTGGACCCTAATCTCATTTCTTTACTCTGAGACTTGGTTCCCGAAGGAGAAATAAAGTAGTTTAAAATTGCTAACTAGCTTTGAACAGCACACCTGGAGTGCTGACGGAAGCTGGGACTGGGCGATTCTTCAAGTTCATGGAGGCCCAAGACCAGAGATCCACCACCATGTGCTTCCTGTGTGAGACACGTGGGAGAGGCAGCTGGACATCCATGGTAGGGAAGGTTGTTTTCCCTGTGCCCTGGATGCAGCACCGTGGGACACACGCCTTGTCCCTGTGCTTCCCACTCCGGGAACCAGCGCCACCCCCACGGCCACCACCCATGCCACCAGCTGGTCCCCGGTGCCACAGCAAGTGAAGGGCTTTCCCATTGAAGCCAGGCCTTAAAGTCTGGAATGGGAGACCGTCCCTTCAACTCACAGACACCAAGGCAAGGTGTGACTACCAGGAGCATGAAGGACATGGAGCCACAACACCAAAACACGTCTCCAGTAAACAGCACTGGGAAAACCGGAGATATACACATTTCCTGACAAAGGATTCAAAACAACTGGTTTTAGCGGAGCTCACTGAGCTATGAGAGAACGCAGAGAGATAGTTCTACAAAACCAGGAAAGCAATTCACGCACAAAACGAGGAGCTTGATGGAGACAGAGATCACTAAACACAGCCAAGCAGAAATTCGGGAGCTGGAGAATACAATGACTGTGGTGAAAAAAACACAACAGGGAGCTTCACCAGCAGACCTCTTTCTAGAGAAAATCTGTGAACTCAAAGACAAGTCACTTGGAACTATCCAGGGGAGAAGAAAGGGAAAAAGGATGGACAGGAGAGGGATTTATGGGGCACCATTAAAGGACCAATGGACACATTATGGCATCCCAGAAGAGCAGAGGCAGAATGAGAGGTAGGAGGCTTAAAGAAACAGCCATAAAAAAGCTTCCTGGAGAAGGAAACAGACACAGACTCAGGAAGCAAAGCATCTGAAGCAGCTTGAGCAGGACGAGGTCTATGCCAGGATATGCGGTGATTCCGTGGCAGAAGTCGAAGACAGAGGCTTCTGAAGGCAGCAAGAGGCAAGGGACTCATCCTGCATAAGGGACTCCTGTGAGGTCCCCACTGGGTTTTTCAGCAGAAACCTCGCAGGCTACAGAGGTGCATTCAAAGCACCAAGGAAAGAAAGAGGCCACTCTCTGAAAATGAAGGCGAGAGGGTGTCTCCCAGGCAGACAAAGCTGAGGGATCACATACTCGAGACCAGCCTCGTGATGCGTGTACACACACACCATGGAGCGTGTTTACCTTTATGAAAAAGGGAGTCCTGCATTTGCGACAACGTGGATGGGCCTGGAGGACACAGAAACCTGATGTACTTGTGGAATTCACTGAAAACAAATGGGCCATGGAGACGGTGCCCTCGGGTGTGTC
Source organism: Antilocapra americana (assembly GCA_007570785.1). NCBI lineage: Eukaryota > Metazoa > Chordata > Mammalia > Artiodactyla > Antilocapridae > Antilocapra > Antilocapra americana. Next base: position 14,898,075 of record ML660204.1, read on the forward strand.
GGAAGCACGGCACATCCTCTGGGGGTGACGGCGGGTTCTTCCTAGATTCACGTCCTGCGGTGCTCAGCCAGAGGCACCTGCACTCTGAAAGGACTCAGTGTCGCCTCACTGAGCACATTTATCTCCATGAAAGGCACTATGTCTTCATGTCCTGCCCCTGCGGGTGGATGAAGGGCCCTCAGAGGCGGCGGAGGGGCAAAGAGCCTTTGTTGCCGGCATGGTCTACGTCCCCTGGCGTCCTCTGGGTGGAGCAGACACTTGGGAGCTGCTCCGGGGACCACAGGCCCAGGGTTCCCAAAGCCTGGCGGCCGTCTCAGAGGTGGGGCGAGCCTTCAGGGCCTTGGGGATAGGGTGGGGGAAGACTGCATGGCGGTCAGTATCTGCCCCAGTGGCCTGGCCACTGAGCTGCTTAGCCACCAGGCTGGTGTCCAGGCTCCACAGGGCGTCCAGCTCCGCCTGGGACTGGCAGCCTTCCTGACTCCACGTGTGGACACTGAGCCTGGCCTTTGCCTCACTCCTCAGGCACAGACTGGACCCTGGCGCCGCAAGGTTGGGAGCTGCTCCACTTGGGGCCTCGGGCCTCAGCCATCCACACTTCCTGCTAAAGACATGCGGCTGGGCTGGGGGTGGATCCTCACCTGGGGATGATCAGCTGACACGCAGAGGCCTGACAGTCGCTCCCCTCACTGGTGCCCCCGCCATACTTGGCAAGAATCAGGACCCACAGCAGGAAGTTAGTCCCACGTGATTCCAGGCGGGTCCCTGGATGCCCCACCCCTTAGCCTTGCATGGACTTAGCATCCCTGGGTCCTGCCCTTGGCCTCCTCATCAAGGTCACTGTCCCCAGGACACTGCTGGGCTGGGCTTTGAGCCCAGAGCACGGGGTCCACGCTTAACCTGACTCTTAACCATGCTCCGCTTTCTCGTCAACACCATACCACACCCGTCTGTCCGTCCTTCTGTCCTGAGATTCCCAGCCTGTCCCAGAGGGAATCTCAACTAAACTAAGAAAACCTAGAGCACCAGGGCTTGCACTTGTGGGAACAGAGCAGGCAAAACAAATGTCTGTCCAGAGAGAAATGGCAAACAATTTGTAAGTTACATTTCCAACAACCATCACTTTACTGCGAAGCCTACTTATCCCCTGGTTAGACAGAGTGCTGGGCTCTGAGGCTGGGCTGGGTCCTTCCTTCTCTGTGAGGACATCTGGGATCATGACACACAGACCGAGCTGGAAGTTTTCTCTTTTTCCTGATATGATGAGGTGGGTGTTTGCAGGGGCCATGTTGCACCCAGGGCAGGTGAGGGGCCTGTGTCCCCTCATGGGGTGGTGGCTGCACCACATGGTGAAACTCCATCTCTCCCCTGGACATTGTGCATCCGGGAGAGGTGACCCTGGTCCTCCGTCTGAGGTCTCGGCCCACTCCCAGCAAGTCTGCGACCTGGGGGCCCAGGTCAGGGACTGAGAGGTGGAGATGTGTGTGCAGCATGGCTGCAGGCCGTTCTTGTTAGGGGATGATGCCGGCATGAGAACCATCCCTGCTTTTCCTCAATAACTTGAGGGGGAGAAAAAACCCACAGCCTTCGGGAGCAGGTATGTTGCTAAGAAACCAATATTTTTTGACTGAAAAGTTGAACGTTTTTAGAAGTGTCTGTGTCTCATCCAAAGAGAGAGAGAGAGACAGACAGAGAACAAGGAGAGATTTCTAAGTCGCCTGACTTTTCCTGGGGTCGGTTTTCCTTCCTTCTCCACTGTCTTTCTTCTTGTGCACATTTAAAGACCTGCTGATAGGTTTTGGAGAGCAATCGGCCTTTGTTGTGAGCTTCTCGGATTTTCCCTTTGCGTTCTAAGGGTGCTCCCTGGGAAGGCTTGGAGATGCCACAGAGACTATTATGCCAGTGGAGGTCTGTCCAGTTTCTGATAAAACCAGAACTAATTTATTTTTTGTTTATCCTCTGCTGCCTTTGACAAAGCTTCCTCTGGAGATACGTATCTTCATTCTCAGCTCCTTGGGTTTGTCATCTTTTTGCGCTTTGTTTTGCAACTGACAAGGGGAAAAAAAATCTGGCACCAACCTTGGAAGACGGTAATGCATTCAAGACTTTGTTTTCCTCACGGATCTGATAAAAATCTTGCCTAAAACCATGTCCAACCTTTTCAGCAGGAAGTCCAGATGGCCTTGCAGCCTGGATAACAGACTGCAGTCGCCGACGCTTTGCGGATTGTCGGTGGGGCAATGTCTTTCTCGAAACATAAATGCAAAACAGAAGAGAGCATCTGGGGTCCAGGCAGGGCTGGTTGGAGGGGCTGGCGGTCATCAGGGAAGGGAGATCAAACAAATCCCATGGAAGACGGCTTCTGTGAAGGCTCTGTCAGGTGGGACGTGTCGGGGAGGTGGCTGAAGTTGGCTGCACAAAGGCTGGGTGATTGACACAAGGGAGAGCCAAACTTCCCTTCTGCTGCAGGTGAGCTGATAAGATCGGCCGGTGTGTTAGCATTGTGTGCTGTGGGAGGTCTCATTTCCGAGGCCACTGGAGGCCGCTGTGTGGACAGGTAACATCCGCTGAGTCCTTCTCAGGACTAGTGACAATCCCCCTGAACTTGGTGGCCTCACCTGGCAGATCCTGGGTGGATGTTGTGTTTATGATCCCGCTGACAAGGCCTGTGGCTCTGGAAACGTGTGTGCGGGCCTGACTTCCAATCAGAAGCTGCAGAAACGGAACCAGAGCAGGCGGCAGACTCCTCAGTGACTCCCTCGATGCTGCCAGGCCCAGGGAAGCTTTCCTACAGCCGTCGCCCCTTTACACTGAAGTCACACCACCCCGTGGTGACACCGTGGGATCAAGCCTCCCGGCCTTCTCTTTCTCTTCCAACTTCAGAGCTGTGTGGACCCTCTGACGCACCCAGCCAGCCTGCCTCCTCCCTCCGTGGGGCGTTTCTTCCACCACACGCCACAGTTAACTAGCTCCACCCCACCCACTGCCGTATATGCACCCTGGCGTGAAGTGGTGGGTCACCACCTCACCCGCCTGCTAGCTTCTCCTGGGAGGCTTAACAGCACCAGGGCAAGGAATCCCAGCGTGAGGACAGATTTAATAGCACCCAGAGCAGGCCCCAGGGCGGGGTCCCAGGGCAAGTCCTAGCTGCACCAGTAGGACGCCTGGGGTGAGGACAGGAGGCAGGGGTGTGAGCTCACATTCTCCTCCAGTGGGAACATCACCAGTGTCTTTGTTGTGTGTCCATCTCCTCTCTGCTGTTCACATAGAACTGTCCACTTCCGGTGTCCTGGGAAGGCCCAGCACAAGGCCCTTCTGTTTGGGGTCACATTGAATATCTAGGACGGAGCTTGGCACTGCCAAGCTCACTGGTGGATGACTGGGGGCCAAGGGCCTGGATGTGACCCAGGAAGGAAAAAAGTCAGAAGAGTGAAAAACTGAGATGTTATACAGTCTTGGAAAGCCCATGAGGGAGTTTGGAGCAGGAAGATTGGTGGGGATGGTGTGCCATTTGGACACCATTCAAAGGCTTGGAAATGAATTAGTTTGTTCTTTTTGGCCTCTTAAAGCAACTTAGGAAAAACTAAGATAAGGCTCTATGATTTCATGAGAAAAAATGGGGACAATGTGAGAGGTCACAATGCAGATAGAGAGGAAGACCCTGAGTAGGGTGGATACAGTGGTCTGGTCATTGGAATGCCGTGTATCTTTGATTCTACACCTGCTAATGATGGGACTGCTTCTGTGCCTAGAATTCTGGTTTATTCAGAGACCACAAAAGATATGAAGGGGCTCATTAAGAATTTTTGATCTTTAGAGTTACCTAAATAAACTGTGGAACAGTGATACATGGTTTTCTTTTGTTATTTCAAAATATTCTTCAGAGAAATAATCTCTAGTGTCATCTAATATGGAAAAACTACAGCATCCTTAAAACTTGAGTATTTACATGTGGAAGAAACCCCAGAGTCCATTGACAGAGGAATGGATGAAGAAGCTGTTGTACATATACATGATGGAATATTACTCAGCCATAAAAATAATGGAATAATGCCATTTGTAGAGACATGGATGGGTTTAGAGGGCACTATGGTCAGTGAAATAAGTCAGAGAAAGACAAATATAATATCACTTACATGTGGAATAATCCAAAAAATATAGCAAACTAATTAATAAAGTGAAAAAGGCAGGCTCACAGACACAGAAAACACTAGTGGTTACCATGGGGAGAGGAAAGTGGGGAAAATGTTTATTACGGGATTATATGAAATCTGATATGTGAAACTTCTATAAAGTTGTAAAGCATTACAGAATTAGAAAAAGCCCTGGTTCTTGTGTCCAAAGCGCACAGGACAGACGGCGCCGAGGGGCGAGCCCGAGTCCCGTGGAGACGGTGTGAGGGCTTTTGGGCACTTCCCCCGCAGGATGGGGCCTCGCCAGGGGCGCAGACCACAGACCCTGAGTCATGTCACAGACACAAGGCCAAGCTGTGGGGCTCTTTATCTACCTGTGTTAGAATCAAACCCCAGAGCTACTCACACTCTGAAATGTCGCAGACACGGGTGACACCGAGCGGCCAAGCGATGCTGTCAGCTCCGGCCTCTGACAGAGGGGAACAGCTCTCCACACGGGGCGAGTCACAGGTCAGCAGACCCGTGAGAGAGGACGCTTACATGTGTCATTAAGGCAGCAACTCTAGACAGCAGGACACCCTTGTCTAACGTGGACTCATCAGGACAGAAGCCTAACACGGATGTGGGCAGGCCCAACTTTCCTCCCTGTCTCTCCGTCTCTCTTTCTCCTCAGGGCTCATTAGTTTGGCTGATTAAATAGTAGGGTGACTAATTAGAATCTATGGTGAATATCAGGCAGCGCTAAGAAATCATTATAGAATTCCTTGTAGATTATTTCCTGTCATTGAATTTTGTGCTGATGGCTCTGGTATAATCCTGTCAGGTAATTCATTTTTTAAAAAAACAGACCTTATTTTTCAGAGCAGTTTTGGGTTCACAGCAAAATCGAAGGGAAGGTATGGGGACTTCTTGTGTACTTGCACCCCGCTGCCATGCACAGCCTCCCCACCGTCAACATCCCCCAAAGATGGTGCACTTGTCCTTTTCTTTCTTTGACCGACCTGTGCGGCTTGTGGGATCTCCAGCTCCCCAAGCAGGGGTTGAACTCCCACTCTCTGCAGGGGAAGCTCGGGGTCTCAATGACTGGACCCCCAGGGAAGTCCCACAGTACCTGCCTTTAAGCCCTGCAAAGACCAGGGAAAGCATCGACATGGCCCCCCCGCCACAAGTCGTGCAGTTGGGCTTCCCACACTGGTGGACATCACAGGGGTCCCCACATCAGAGCGTGATGGACAAGCCTCACCTTTGGGATCATGGCATCTCCCCTGCCAGGTTATCACATTTGTGATAACTCATGGACCTATGCAGACACGTCCTTGTCACCAGAGTACACAGTTTACATTAGACTTCTCTCCTGGTCTGTACCTTCTATGTGTATGGACAAATGTGTAACGACAGGGGTCCTTCAATTCTGTGTTGTGCAGAGTAGTTTCACTGCTCTAAAATCCTGTGTGCTCCCCCACCTCACCCATCACCCCTTTCCTGATAACCATGGAAACCACTCATCTTTTACTGTCTCCATAGTTCTGCCTCTTCCAGGTGTCATAGAGCTGGAGTCATACAGACTGCAGCCTCTCCCAGTCGACTCATCTCACTTAGTGACACACATTTACGTTTTCTTCCTGCCTTCGCATGGCTGATGGCTCGTTTCTCTTTGCACAGGGTGATGTTCCGTTCTCTGGATGTAGCCGTTTATTCATCTACCACCTACTGAAGGGTGTCTTGTTTGCTCCCCAGTTTGAACAGTTGTGAATAAACTGCTATAAACAGGTTTTTCTTTTTTTTTTTTGGTGGATATAAGTTTTCAACTCCTTTATGTAAATACCAAAGGAGTTGGGTCATATGGTAACAGTGTGTTTAGTTTGTAAGAAACCACCAAGGTGTCATCCATGGTGACTGCACCATCTCGCGTCTCACAGCAAGTCCACATCCTTGCCTGCATTGGTGTTGTCAGTGTTCTGGTTTTGGCCTTGCTAATAGCTGTGCAGTGCTATCTCACTGTCTTAATTTGCATTTCTAGGTAACTAATTTTTGAGCACACCATTTATTCTTGTGGGTGATCAGCAAGTTGTGGAACGCTTTAAGCTTAGGTCATCTCTTTTAACTTTCTCTTTGGGAAAACAGGATAGAGAGAGAGCATGGGAGGTCTAGTCCTCTTCTAATTTAATTTTCTCTGTTGTGAAAGCTATGAAAATGGTTTACAAATAGACATGGTTTATTACAAGTTGGTTTTGGCAAGGCTCAAACAATATCAGGCCCATGACTAAGATGTCCTCTGGGAAAAACAACACAGGCAGTAATTCTTTTATAAAATTAGGCTATCTCTCGGATTTAGACTACAACCCCCTCCCCCTAGCAGTAAACTCCACAGGGTTTTAGTGATTGTAGGGGTCTGACTGAGGGAGATGTTTGGGGAAGTCTCCCAGGCTGCCTCTAGGAAGTCCTGGGTGATAATAAACACGGTCTCTTTGCAGATGTTGAGCAGTGAACTTAGGAAACAAAACAAAACAAAAAACAGAGACTCTGCCAAGTGCCGTGGGGTTGATTCAACTGGGCCCCTGGCTGTTCAGTCTTATTTTTGCTCATATATTACTGGTCTCTGTCCCAGTCACTTTCAGCTGGGTGGGTGTGGTGGTCCCTTAGCCCCTGGGCATATGTAGTGAACCAGGGGCTGCTCCTGGTTCAGGGGATCTGCAGGCTGCGGGTGGTTGTGCTGGGGTGCAGAGGCACTTTGTTGTTCAGTCGCTAAGTTGTGTCCAACTCTCTGCAACCCCATGGACTGCAGCACACCAGGCCTCCCTGTCCTCCACCATCTCCCAGAGTTTGCTCAGATTCATGTCCATTGAATCAGGGATGCTATCCAACTCTCTCATCCTCTATCGTCACCTCTTCTTGCCTTCAATCTTTCCCAGCATCAGTGTCTTTTACAATGAGTTGGCTCTTTGTATCAGGTGGCCAAAGTATTGGAACTTCAGCTTCAGCATCAGTCCGTCTTATGAATATTCTGGACTAATTTCCTTTAGGATTGACTGGTTTGATCTCCTTGCTGTCCAAGGAACTCTCAAGAGTCTTCTCCAACACCACAGTTCAAAAGCTTCAATTCTTTGGTGTTCAGCCTTCTTTATGGTCCAACTTTCACATCCTTACATGACTACCGGAAAAACCATAGCTTTGGCTATGTGGACTTTCGTTGGCAAATTGAAGCCTCTGTTTTTTAATACACTGTTCAAATTTGTCATAGCTTTCCTTCCAAGGAACAAGTGTCTTTTAATTTCATGGATTCAGTCACCATCCACAGTGATTGTGGAGCCCAAGAAAATAAAATCTGTCACTGTTTCCACTTTCTCCCCATCTATTTGCCATGACCTGATGGTACTGGAAGCCAAGATCTTAGTTTTTTGAATGTTGAGTTTTAAGACAGCTTTTTCACTCTTTTCTTTCACCTTTATCAGTGGCACAATCAGCTGCAATTAGCAGTGATTTTTTATTTTTTGGTTTGTTTCTGGCTTAGATTTAAAATTTGAGGAGTTTTTTGAAATGTCCCAGGACCAATGACTGTCGTCCTAGCAACAGAGACTTTGGTAAAATGACTCGTGTTGGTTTTTGCCCTGAGCACATGGGTTCACTGTTTAGGGTTGTGGGAAGCAGGCTGAGCCATGGGCCGTAGCTTCTCGGTCCAGAACCCCTTCTGAGGTCAGCTGAGGTTGTGGCTGCACAATCAGGGATGCTCTGTCTGAGGCGAATCTGCTTCCATCTCTGCCTCCCACGCTCTGTGTTTCTCACTTCTGTTTTCAGGCCTGTTTCCTCCTCTGCTCCCGGCAGTGCCTCCCCAGGTCTTGCCTTTTGCTGGTCTGACTCTGATGCACCGTCCGTCTGGCCAGCTTGTCCTGCCTGCCCAGCTTGTCCTGCCTGCCTTCCACATCCTGGCTTCACTGCAGTCCTGCCTGCTCACATCTGAGCCCAGTGTGTCTCTTCATTCACCTCTACCTGGTCCTCAGGCTTGAGTTCAGGACCCCCCACCACCCTCCCCTGTGATTTCCCCGGGCTCCATCATGCTCTCTTTTGCTAAGCAGGTGTTAATGGGCCTGTTGTGGACCAAGTGCTGGGCCAAGTACTGGGAACAAGCAAAGAGGATGCGGTTGGTGGCCAGGCTGGGTGAGAGTCTGATGGCAATCTCCATGGCACCTGGTGATGGAAATGCTCCAGGTGACCGTGTTTACAATTCTTGAACTGAGCCTTAAGTGGGGTGTCATCTGCATTGGAAGATAAACTATAAGGTCCTGTGAGCAAATGTCCCCGGGAGAATGGACGTCATGGCCACTGGTGTCAGTACAGCCCAGGGTGGGCCCTCTTCAGCCAGGGGTCAGCTGAAGTTCCCTCCGCCCCCTATGTGAGGAGGAGGAGGGGACCTTGGAGGCCCTGCTGCCCTTTGGGTCACATCAGGGACTTGTCAGTGTCCCCCATTGCATCCCCCACCAGCCTGCCCTGCTCCCTGAGTCCCCTAAGACTTGACCTGCATCCTCCACCCCCGGGACCCTGTCCCCAGACCTAGGCCCTGCTCCCCAGACGGTGGAAGGTGGTTAAATGAAGTTCTTCTGGAACTGGTGGGCCGGATCTTAAGCCTTCCTGAGAAGTGAAGTGTAATTGAAGAAACTGGAAGAAACGATTGCTCTTGGTCCTAATCCTAGAGTCTGCGCTCACTCCAGTGAGCAGCTAATCCCTGCAGCTCTGCGACCCCGCAGGTCCTTAATTACCAGCATCTCCGGCTCCTCTGCGGGTGCTGCCTGAGCAGCGTCTGTCGCTCAAATAGACTCATGTGAAAATAAAGCACTGAGATCAATAATTCAACTTAGAGGTGAAATGGAACAGAAAAACAACTCTCCTCTTTGCCTGCTCCCGGACTCCCAGGCGCTGCTTTTTCATGGATGCGCTGACTTCCACTTTCCATCCAGAGCTCTCAGGCCTGGGTGGCAAGTGGGAGGCTTCGAAGTGACCTAGATGCAGAATTGAGGGTGCCCCTCTCCAGATGTGGGCTCCACGCTGTGGCTTCTGCATTTTGTGGAAACAAAGGCGATGCGGCACGTCTTCCGGGAGCCAAGGGCCAGCCCCTAGGGGTGCACTGGCCATCTCAGCTCCAGTCAGGGGCCACTGTAGGAGGGGCTGTGATAGGAGGGGCCGTGACCGTGTCCACGGCAGGGTCATGGCAGGAGGAGGCCATGGCAGGTGTGGGCCACGCTGCTGCCTTTATCGTAACCACTTCACACTTGTTTCCACCCTGATCAGATGTCTAAGCTTGGCTGACCTTTGATAATTTGCACTGAAGGGTCCAGTGAAGCCCATGTGCTCCCCACAGCCTTCGTCACTGCTTTCTGGGAAGACAGAAGAAGACAAGCTGATGATGGACAGGCACCGGCCTGGGTGCAGGACCTCCTTCTGGCCCCGGTTCAGGGATGTGTCGGCACAGAGGCCTCGGCACAGGGGCCTCAGAGCAGAGACCACAGGGAGGCTCCACCAGGGCCTTTGGCCACACTCCTGTTCATACAAAGCTTTAAAAAAATGTGCTTCCATTTAATTGCTCTTGGAGTCGGAAGATTTCCAAACTACCGTGACCATTCATGCCTCTGCAGACAGCTGTCAGCACTGAGGACCCTTGTACAACCTTGGCTGGTGACACCTTTGAGATGGAGGTCTGGGAGCCAGCTGTCTGGAATGTTCTGTGGGGTGGCTTCTAGTGTCAGCTCACAATGAAGGAAGGATGGACGGTGAGTGTGGGGAGCCCAGGGGAGCTCAGATGAGGAGGGCTGCTGACTCAGGGCCACTGCAGAGGGTCCAGATCCCCGCTACAGTCCCTGCGGAGTTGCACAAGTGTCCACAGATGGGGGAAGCATGTCCACAGATGGGGGATGGCTGTCCAAAGATGAGGGATGTGTGTCCACAGACAAGAGAACGAGTGTCCACAGAAAGGGGGGATGAGCGTCCACAGATGGGGGACATGCATCCACAGACAGGGGGACGTGTGTCCATAGACCGGAGATGAGTGTCCACAGACGAGGGGGGAGAGTGTCCACAGA
>ML660204.1:14908285-14973652 GCA_007570785.1 Antilocapra americana
TCTGTCAGCAATACCAAGAAGCAGTGCTTCCTCTGACAGCTGTCCCCTGTTTCTGCAGCAAGGGCTCCCCTAGGCACCCAGTGCCCACCCTGCCTGCAGCCTGCTCTTTCCCACATGTGGAGGCCACAGTTGCCCCCAGGAGGCTGGGAGGAAGTCCTAAAAACTGGGGACAGCAGTTTTTTTGACCAGAGGTGTCTACCCCAGCACCATCCCTCCCGTCCTGGCCCCCTTCCTCCTGGGACAACCTCCCCCAAGCCCTGTCTGGCTGCCCCTCACCAGCCCTGAGTAGCGAGGCCCTGGGAGGGGCTGCAGACCCCAGGGGCAGACATGCTGGACGCAGGCCACTTCTAACATGACCTGAGCTTCCCTGGATTTGTGGATGACCTGCCTCACAAGGATGAGAGAGGCCCAGCTACAAACAAGTCAGACAGCAGCTGTGGAAGTTCCCTCAGATCCCTGGAAGGTGCAGAGGTTCTCCAGGGAAGCAAACCGATCCAGTGGGTGCCATGCCTGGGCAGCCCCTGAGGGCCTCTCCGTTCTCTCGCCTTTTGCTGTTAGTGTAGAACTTTCTGGAACACTCTTCTTTTGCCTCGTGATGAGAGGAAGAAGGTGGTGGGGAGGCCACAGGACATCACCTCTTTAGACAGCTTCCCTCTCCTCCCTGACTGGACAAGCACAGGCCAGTCGCCCCACCACATGGACATGCTCCAGAGCCCCCCACTTCCATCTCCGGCTCCTTGGAGTGTCCCCTCTATAGTCCTGCAGGTCATCTCCCCACGGGGTCTCCGCACATATCTGCTGCCTTCAGGACGGCCTGAGCCCAGGGTCCCCTGGTTTTCCCCAGCTCGCTGACCACTGCCCCTGGCAGGGCGCCCTGGATACCAGTGCTGGTCTGGCCTGCGTTCGCTTGGTGCCCAGCATGCCGGATATCATGAGATATTGATATGGTTCCACCAGACTTCCTCCTGACATTTGATTTATGGCTCTAGGTGTTCTTTTTCACCTCTCAGCAGTCAATAAGGGATCAGAGGAAATGTCACATTCTCAGCGCTGAGCCCAGAGGGGCCTGTCTCAGCCAGCAGGGGCACCTAGGTGGCTCCCCACCATTGGTGGGGTTCCCAGTGGCTGGGGGGTCAGGTCTGAGCCCCTCCCTGGTGCCCCCAACATTTCAAATATTTATCACATTAAATATCAACCTCCAGAATATTGCCCTCGTTTAAGCTTTTCACGTCCCAATGATTTTTTATTATTTCCATCGACCAAAATAAATGAAGAAAATGTTTTAGACTACACTTGAAAGCATGTAAAAATCAATAACTGGATTTTAAAAGATTTAAAATGTCTTGAATACATTCATTTTTCAAACATTTCCTTCTGATCTTTAAATAGCTTTTCTTGGAGCATAACAATTTTTTGAAAAGTCAAATATGGAGCATTAAAGGTATAATTACCATTTTAATTATAACTCAATCATCCTATCTGCTCTGCATAGAAATTAAAGCTTTTATGGCAGAATTTTAGGCACTCACAAATGTTCAGGAGCAATTAATGTTACAAGTTTAATTTTTTTTAAGCTGAGTATGAACTCTGCAGTTCTTAATTTCATCCTTGCTCAGACTGAGAAGTGCAGACACTCCCAGTTGTTATTACATTTCTAAAGTGAATCCATTTCCACCGTACAAGTCTGTTCCTGCATCCCTCCCAACTGCAGGACTGCGATGGCTAAGGGGCTGTGGAGCCTGGCCTCCCCTGGGGCCACGGGGCCGTGGCTCACCTGATGCCAGGCCTGCGGTGTGGAGCATCTTCGGACAACCCACCCTGCACTGTTTAAAGTCAATGGTGCTGTTAGATTCTTTGTACTTGGGAAGCAAAGGACAGGACAAAGTCCGAGGAACCTCACGGAGAGGGGCCACCCCAAGAGCCTGGCCTGGACTTAAAGAAAGTGACTGGAGGGGGGCAGCTTCTGAAGTCTCTATTCCTGCATTAACGAAAACATTGTTTGGCTAAAACTCAGCTCGATTTTCATTGCATTTAGCTCCGGAAATGAAATGCCGAAGTGGCAGCTTTCAGGTGGTTTTGCTGTGAATGCGTGTGGCGCTGGCTCTGTGTCTGAAGCCTGGGTTGCAGGGCTAGGCATGTCTGTGGCGTGTGCACTGCCGTGCAGAGTGCAACCTCACCATTTTTCTCCTGGTTAAAGCCCCATCTAAGATCCGGTCCATTTCCTCTCAGGCTGCCGAGCTCAGGCTAGAAGGAAAATCATTTTTATGGGCATTGCTTTGCAAAATAAAATAATTCCGTTTTTAGCAAGTCTGCGATGGGTGCCTCCTGCCAGCATCTGGTGCTGGGTCCCTGCTTTGCTTGTCCCTGGAGCTGGTTTCTATGGTCTGCATTTTTCTCCCATGTCCTTGCATCTTACTTTTCTGCTTTTATTAAGAAAAATGGTATTGGAGACAGGCAGACGAGATTTAAAAATGGTGACCACACCAGTCCTCTGCACCTGGGGTGAAACTTCATCCCTGATGGCACCTACCCACCCGCTTGCACAGTTCTGACAGCCATGCTGCCACAAGCAGCCCAGAGCCAGAGGCATGGAGGAGCGTCTGGGGGGCACACCATCTCCAGAGGGGATTCACGATATTACTGTTTTCAGGGGAGGAAGACCCATAAAACCCTGAGTGAACATGACTTAGATCTATGGGCTCTGGGAGACCCTTTGTGTCAATCAGCTTACCCTCCAGGAGATGCCCCTTTCTTGGGTGCCCTTTTCAGATCTGGCTTCTCCAGGAATCCTCAGTGCCCTCTGGGTGGGTAACCTGAGTACCTGAGCATGGGGTGGGGGGCTCCCATGGACCTCCCGTGTGGCTCGGGGGCCCTGACAGCTAGAGTGGGCAGAGCTGGGGGCCAGGGCTGGAGATGGCCAGTTCCTCCTAGCTCTAGCCCCCATGGGTGGGCAGCACCCCTCACTGCAGCACCCCCATACTCCCATCCCCCATGGGGTGTGGCTTCCTCAGCCTGGGCCACACCACGGTCTCGAGGTGGGGGGTGGTCACTCTGAAACCCTCCACAGCCCTGGAACCACGAGGGCTTCCTGTTGACCCCCATCCATGGACACGTGAGTATCAGGAGGGGCCGCACTCTGTGCGAACTGGTTTGAAATGTTTGCTGCTCACATGTCTAGGTTCTGCCCATCTGAGAGGTGCATTCGGTGAAGAATATACCACAACTCTGTTAGCCAAACGACCATGCATGTCGCTTCCTGTGTTCATTGCTGTGGGAGTTTTCTGGGAGCAGGAAGGCCCGACACAAACCTGACCCCAGAGAAGGTGGAGCTGCTGCTGCCAGGACACAAAGCTAGAGGACGAGGCAGGACCAGGGGCCCATCTCGGCTCATCCTCACAGCTTGGAGGACGAGGCAGACAGAACCCAGAACCTGTCACTGTCCCTGTCACCACTGTGAGGCCCCGCTGGGCTGGAACCTCCGGGTTGTGGGTGGGACACCTCGTCATCCTCCGCCCCCTCATGGACTGAGGGCTTAGCAAACGCCTGCCCAGGACCACAGGGTGTCGGCGCGTGGTGGTGCAGGGGGGCCTCTCCCGGTACCCGTTCCCTCGTTGACAGAGCAGGGGGGTCCCTCACTTGGCATAGGTTGGTCCCTTTGTGGGAGATGTCTGTGAATTCTGAAGTGTTGCCATGTGTTAGAAAGAGTGACCTAGCGCAGGTGTCCTCTTGTCACCGTGAGCAGAGGAGCACCAACGGGTCCCGCCCTGATCATGGAGGTGTCTCCCTATTACCCTCACTGACCCCAGTGGGCCCACAGACACTGCTGCGACGGAAAGTCACCCAGAGTGGACATGGCCAGCTCCAGCAGCTGAGAAACGTGGCCTTGATTTCTGATGTCGGCCAGATGGCACCTTCCCAAGTCCTGGCTGAAGAACAGGAGAAAAATCCTAGAAACTGCCAGCAGAGGGTCAGAGGCTGCCACACCCCAGAGAGTAACAATGAGTACACCTTGGGAAACCAGCTCGAGAGCAAGCCTGGACCTATACACGTGGGACAGACTTCATCATGTGTACAAATGTGTGGGAGGGAAGAACATCAGAGGCAGGGAGGAAAGTCCTCACGAAGGTTTCCAGGATGATGGTAAGCAAGCAGTATCCTGCCTTTGGCTCACACCTCGAAATATGTGGCTGCTGCTACTGCTGCTAAGTCACTTCAGTCGTGTCTAACCCTGTGTGACCCCATAGACGGCCTCCCACCAGGCTCCCCCATCCCTGAGATTCTCCAGGCAAGAACACTGGAGTGGGTTGCCATTTCCTTCTCCAATGCAGGAAAGTGAAAAGCAAAAGCGAATTTGCTCAGTCGTGTCTGACTCTTAGCAACCCCATGGACTGTATCCTACCAGACTCCTCTGTCCATGGGATTTTCCAGGCAAGAGTACTGGAGCGGGGTGCCATTGCCTTCTCCATATGTGGCTGGGATAAAGCATAAAAATAGCTGAGGTAAACCACAGTGAGTGTTTACCAGGCTCCCCAGGTTGGGTGGAAAAGATCTTTCCAAGCAGAGAAGCAGAGAATAAATGATATATCCAACAGATTGACTACATCAGTTCAGTTCAGTCTCTCTGTCATGTCTGACTCTTTGCGACCCCATGGACTGCAGCACCCCAGGCTTCTCTGTCTGTCACCAACTGCCAGAGTTTACTCAAACTCATGTCCATCGAATCGATAATGCCATCCCACCATCTCATACTCTGTCGTCCCCTTCTCCTCCCACCTTCAATATTTCCCAGCATCAGAGTCTTTTCCAGTGAGTCAGCTCTTCGTATTTGGTGGCCAAAGTATTGGTGTTTCAGCTTCAGCATCAGTCCTTCCAATGAATATTCAGGACTGGTTTCCTCTAGGATGGACTGGTTGGATCTCCTTGCAGTCCAAGGGACTTGCAAGAGTCTTCTCCAACACTGCAGTTCAAAAGCATCAATAGTTTGGTGCTCAGCTTTCTTTTTAGTCCAATTCTCACATCCATACATGACTACTGGAAAAACCATAGCTTTGACTAGATGGACCTTTGTTGGCAAAGTAACATCTCTGCTGTTTAATATGCTGTCTAGGTTGGTCATAACTTTCTTTCCAAGGAGCAAGCATCTTTTAATTTCATGGTTGCAGTCACCATCTGCAGTGATTTTGGAGCCCCCCAAAATAAAGTCTCTCACTTTTTCCACTGTTTCCCCATCTATTTGCTGAGAAGTGATGGGACTGGATACCACGATCTTAGTTTTCTGAAAGTTGAGTTTTAAGCCAACCTTTTCACTCTCCTCTTTCACCTCCATCAAGAGGTTCTTTAGTTCTTCTTCACTTTCTGACATAAGTGTGGTGTCATTTTGCATATCTGAGGTTACTGATATTTCTTCCAGCAGTCTTGATTCCAACTTGTGCTTCTCATGTTGTACAGCCCATCATTTCTCATGATGTACTCTGCATATAAGTTAAATAAGTAGCCTGACATATACAGCCTTGACATATTCCTTTTCCAACTTGGAATCAGTCTGTTGTTCCATGACCAGTTCTAACTGTTTAGAAATGAAAATTTTTTCTGCTTCAAAAACGCTTCATCATAATATAAAAAAAAGAGAGACAAAAGATATACACAGCCAGCGACGATGGATTAGCACAGTCTCCAATGAAATGATCATGAACCTAGTAACTCCACTGATAACTCACTGCAAAGATGTCTCTTGTGTCTGATGGGCTGATAGCTGGTGTTTTCCTTTTATGGGGGCTGGTGACTATGCACGCCTGCTTCCCCTCTGTCCTGGGCCTGAGTGTCCTCAACTTGTGTCATTGGTTCCTGTCACATCCTGCCCCTTGGGACTAGAGGCTAAATACCATCAGTTGGTATGGTTCAATTCCTGGCTGGTAGACAGAACCATCTTGTCTTATTCTTCACCAATGCAAATTATTTCCTTTGGATGTATTCCCAGGGTGGAATCCCCACACGGATGTGCGTGAATGTCTCTGAGATTACTGACTATGGGCACATTGTCCTTGGTGGGCGCCAGGCCCATGTAGGTTCCCTACCCACCCCCACTCCGCAGAGAACAGAGCAGGTCTCTGTTAGTAAGTAAATGTCAAAATGGGGCTCCCTGGAGAGCTGAATTTAAGAGAGAGAAGGTGTGATTTATCTGAGTAAATAAATCTGCCAGATGGAGGGGCCAGCGCCTACATGTCCCCATGACATCACACAGGTGTCACTTTGGTGTGAGCTGGCCTTTCCATGAGGCCAGTCTTAGAACCCTGGCCTGGGCTGGCCTTAGTGAAGGCAGAATGCCTTCCCTCAAGTGGAGAAGAATGACCGGTCCAGGTTCAACTGGTAGTTCTTAGTTAAGAACTGTACCAACTCAGACACCATCAGGCTTCTAGGTGCAGGATAATGTATCTTGAGGGCAGGTGGTGTGGATGTAAGCAAGTCTGAGAACTGTGGGGACCTGCACCCAGAGTCCTAGGAACTGTGAAAAGTGGACATCACTTGTGTGGAAGTGGAGATAAGCCCTTGGGGCTGTAAGTTTGCTTCCACGGGGTGGGGTTGGGGACCCTGGGGGTCTGTGCGGGTCATGGTGGATGCCAGCAAACCCAATGAGAAAGGACTCATCAGCCTCGGAGGATGGTTCCAGGCTGTAGTCCGTTAGGAAATCCGTGGAGCCCCGGCCCTCTCTGTGCCCTTTCAGTATCTGGGGCATCACTAGAATGAGGCCTGCACTCCACAAGCTCATGGAACAAACCACGCAGGGCTCGGCCCCTCACCCCAACATGAGCCAGTGCTTTCCCTGTTTTGTTGTTGAACAGTTCAAACCATGTCATGGGTTTCAGCGTTGCTGTTATCTGCTTTTTTATAGACCTTCCCGGAGCAGGGCCCAGCTCCCTGATGGTTTGTAACATGAGGAGACATCCCAGCAGTGTGTGTGTCAAACCCACCCTAGGAGCTCTGCACTGAAATTCTGGCTTCACTTTGTTCATCAAGAGACAGCCCCAGGGTGGGGCCTGCAGAGGGCCGTCCCTTTGCTAATTCCTGACCCTTCCGACTCCACTGGTTCTCAGATTCGGCACAAAGTTCACACTCGCAAGCATGCAGTCGCTGGCAGCTTTGTAGAGAAAGGGTTTAGCAAAACGCCACAATATTGCATTTCAGCATGACAGAGAGCCCTTGGCAGCCGCCTCGCATTCTGAGCCTGCTGCCAGTTGAGATGTAAAAGCTGTCAGACTATTTCTAAATGGAAATCCAGGCGTTCACAACAATGAAAGTAGGGATAAAATAATAAGAAAAACTTCTGCTATTAAATCTGTTCCAGTGATCCTTAAAAGTTTAAATAATTAAATCTATTAAAATGCATCACATGTTCAAAATATTTCAGATTGGAAACTGAGCGCACTAACATTTCCAGTGTCGGAGCCACTGTCTACCTAGTGAGGGGGCTTGGCTCCAGGCAGCAGGATTGTCTGCAAAGGCCTGCACGTTGACTGCACTGCCCCCTGTCCATGTCTGAGCCACAGTCCTTCCGGCCACTGCTCCTGCCCCATCAGCTCCTGCCTGACTCCCTGCTCCGCACACTGGTGGGGATGCACAGTTGCTGTGCACGGCACTCTGGCACTGCCGTGACTGCCCCAGAGCGCTGCTTCCCAGCACCTTTGAGACCCACACATGGCGGCTTGAGGCAGAGAGCCTCCCGGCTACACGCTGGCCCCGATGCTGGGTGTCCCGGGCCAGCCAAGCACGAGGAGTGGGGCACGACAGGGTTCAGAAGACCCAGGACAGCAGCCTGTGACTGGGGCCTTAGGACTCATCCTAGAGAGTGCTTTCCAGGACTGAAGGGGCAGAGTTGGTGTCCAGTGTCCCCCTGGAAGGGGACCCTTCCTTGCATGGTATTTCTGGACAAGTAGGGGCTGACTGGATTGTCACTGAGCCTCATCCTGGTTTTCTTGTGTCTGCATCCAGGAGGGACACAGGCGGGTCCACTCGGCCACGCGCTTATCCAGTTTCCGGTCAGCCACGCGCTCTCCTGGTTGCTGGTCAAGAGTGGACAGACGTCGGCAGACTGGAGCATGTGTGTGGGGATGGCCTCCTCAGGGTGGGCGGTCCGCCAGCATGGCCTTGCAGATGCTGTGTTGGAACCCAAGGACGTCCAGACTTTCTGATTATAATGAGGACGCCTGAAGATGTTTTGGACATTTACTCCCCATATGCATTTTGATTCATTTCCAGATGACATAAACCATTCTATTCATGCTACTCGTACACAAATACACAAAATAAAAAAACAGTGAGATATGTTCCACAGACGGGGGACAGACGGGAACTTCCTCAGCCTGACAAGGAGCCTCTACCAAAACCCACAGCTCGTGTCAGACCCACTTGCTTTCAGAGACGCATCTGATAACTCAGCAAGAGACTCAAGGGAACCAGTTCAAGGGTCTGGATAGGCATTTCTCCAGAGAAGATGCACCAGCACGCAGCACACTGAAAGGCACTCAGTACCCTCAGTCATCAGAGCAATGCAAGTCCACACTCCCGGGAGACGCGATTTCCACCTACTGGGGTGGCTGAAACAAAGACGACGTGCTTGTGGAGACAACAGAGCCTCATATGCTGCTAGTGGGATTACAAAACAACGCAGTCAGTTTGAAAAGAGTTTGGAAGTTTCTCAACCTGTTAAATACATTTTGAAACAGCAGTTCCACAGTGAGGTATCTACCCAAGAGGAGTGAAAAATATGTCCACACAGACATATGCGCCAGAATGTGCAGAGTAGCAGTATTCATAGTAGCCAAAGTGGAACGACCCGAATGCTGAATGGACTAACACATGGATAAATGTGAAGTGAAAGTCGCTCAGTCATGTCCGACTCTTTGCGACCCCATGGACTACGCAGTCTGTGGAATTCTCCAGGCCAGAATACTAGAGCAGGTAGCCATTCCCTTCTCCAGGGGATTTCCCAACCCAGGGATCAAACCCAGGTCTCCTGCATTGCAGGTGGATTCTTTACCCACTGAGCCACAAGGGAAGCCCAAGAATACTGGAGTGGGTAGCCTATCCCTTCTCCAGTGGATATTCCTGACCCAGGAATCGAACCGGCGTCTCCTGCATTGCAGGTGGGTTCTTTACTAACTGAGCTATCAGGGAAGCCCACATAGATAAATATTATCTTACACAGATAAATAAAACTAGGTAAATCCATAAAAATGGAGTATCATTTGGCAGAAAAATAGATGAAATACATCATACAATGTGACGGGCCTGGAAAACATTATGCTCCATGAAAGAAGCCTGACAACGTCACATATTATATGATTCCATTTACATGAAACACCCAGAATAGGCAAATCCCAAGAGAAAGTGAGTGAGTGGTGGCTGGGCCTGGGGGAGGGGAAAGTACTGGTGGACTTTAAGGATGAAATGTCCTAAGATTAGACATAATGGTGGCTGCAGAACTCTGGGAATATGCCACAAACCACTTTAAAAGGAAGAATTTTATGCTACTTGGTTTATATCTCAATAAAATTGTTATAAACTGCTGAGATTAAAATACAAAGTTTTGAAATGTCTAGGTTCTCAACCATCTACACCTTCCATATTTTGGGACTTTAGCACACTGTGCTAATCAGTATGGACCCACAGACTCATCCACTCAGAATTCCTTAGAAAGCTTCTAGGGGTTTTTCTGGAATCTCCTTTCCAGGAGACAGGCTGGTTGCCATTTGGGCTTTTTGCTTCCAGAAACACTGATCTCGTCAACATCAGGATGCTGTATAAGATGTGGATCCATTAGACTCAGAATGTCATTTACCGGTTTCTCTACTTAAACACATGTAAACATGACCAGGGACCCTGAGAGTTAAAATCCCAAATCTGCAGAGGGAAGCCTGAAATTGCTTTTAACTATTGGCGTTATTTTGGTGTCTAATAGATGTCAAATATCCCAACGAGAATGGTGTATTTTTGATGGTTTTACATAGAATTCAAAGGACCCTAGGACAGTGCAGGAGCTTGCTTGTTGAAGGTGGGGGATTTGTGCCGTTGAAGACCACAGCCTTCCCCCCACCCCACCCCCTCTTTTATATATCTTTGTGATTTTGGTTCTGTGATGTTATCTGTTCAATTCAGAAACGACTAACTGGTTACTCTAGTGAATTTGGACAGGATGAATCAATTTATCTGAGAAAGAATCCCAGATTTTCAAACAATTTGTTTCGCTAACTTATGGACTAAAAGTCATTGATCTGATTCATAGTTACCGTTTCCCTCTCCTAGATTCTAGGTTTTCCACCCTGTTCCCTGTCTCCTACCTGTCCTTAGAAGAAGGTAAGAAACTGCCTGCATAGCCAATCCTCAGACACTTCTGCTGGCGGCAGCACGGGCCCCTCATCCTGGCCGCAAGCAAGTATCTTGGAGCTCAGACCCAAGCTCTGAGGGAGGTGCTGGCCTGTCTCTCACTCACCGCCACCTCATCCGACGTGCCCAGCCCAGCTGAGTGAGCTCAGTTTCTGCTCTTGCTCTGTGGTTTTGGTGACTTTGGTGGGGTAATTGTTCCTTTTTACACGACAGTCCACCAACCAGACTTTGCCTTGTCTTGCCAGAGGGACTGTGTCCCCGTGTGCACCAGATGCCTGGATTGGCCCCCGCTGAGCCCTGTGCCTTGGGACCCTGACCTTCCCAGCCTCTAAGGGCAATGGGAGTGGGCCTGGGGCCCAAGGCATGCAGACAGCATCGCGGGCGAATGAGAGTCAGGCCTGGACACCGGGTCCTGGGTCCACCTCCTGGCCACAATGTCAGCTCCACTGCTGTGCGCAGTGGACTAGCTCAGGGTCATGAGAGTGACTGTGGTCTCAGGAGGTGACTGTCTTCACATCTCTGTGCTTTTTCTCATCCTGCCAACACTTAACACTTGTAAACAGGCAGAGCATTTGTGTTGAACAGACAAAACTTTGTAGGAAAATAAAGACAAAACACAAGGATGGAGGCTGTGGCCGGGGAAAGGTGGCACACGGCTCACCATGTGTAGGCAGGGAAGACCTCCTGAGATGAGGTGGGCAGGGCTCTGCTGTCTGCGCTGGATGGTGCAGACAAGAGACAGAGGTCAGAGGCCAGCTGTCCCCACTGTCTGTTCCTCTGTGTGTCCACTGTCTGTCCCTTTGTGTGTCCACTGCCTGTCCCCCTGTCTGTCCTCCAGTCTGTCTCCACTGTCTGTCCCCCGTCTATCCTCTTGTCTGCCTCCACTGTCTGTCCCTCATCTGTCTCCCCTGTCTGTCTCTCTATCTGTCCCCTTTGTCTGCACCGCTGCTCTATCATGCTTGAGCTGCAGTGACCATCCACTGGAAGGGACATAAAGGCAGCCAAACTGAACCCCAAATCCACCCCCTCCTGCCTCTACTGCCCGCCTGGTGAAACAGGAAACCGGACCCAAGCAGCCCAGTGTTCCTTCTGTAAGTGTGGCTAACCCTCGTAACAGATGTGCTTATCACTCAGGTTCTGGAACAAGAGGTAACAAGTAGATGGAGTGTAGCAGGAGTTACCTCCGCATCGGCTTCGTCTCTGAACGTTTTATTATCTTGTTCTCATTTACACCCTTCCCCAAAGTTAATTATGAAGTTACAGCAGGACTAAGAGTCATTTGGAGTACTTGTTAAAAATGCAGCCCAAGATATTCTGATTTGGTGATTTCAGAGTAAGGGCCAGGTTCTGCTCTTGAACATGGTGCCCAGGCCAACCTTACAAGGGTCATAAAAAGGGTCACAACTTGGAAAACACTCCCGGGCCTGAGCTTCCTCTTATACACTTCCTCTTATACACTTCTGTGTGTTCCCAACACCTGACACATTGCCTGGGGCAGAGCGCTGCCCCTTAAATATGTGTAGGATGATGGATGGATGGATGGATGGATACAAGGAAACCAATGTCTTTGCCAGTAAGCCTGCTATTGGCAAGCCATTGGTGGGACTATGAACAAACCTTGACAGTTATTTATGCCTTTTCTAAACCTTCGGAAATATTTTGATATGTCTTAAAAAAGAAAAAGTCAGTTCCTGCCTAAACAGGAAGAATTCTGTCACTTTTCTTGGATTTCAAAAGTCATCAAAGCAAAATTTGCAGCCCCCAGTTTTCTCACTGTTTCTGCAACTAGGTCTTTGCTCATCCTATTTAGCACAAGCAACTCAGACGTGTTTGCATCACAATAAACTGCCTGCCACGTGGGTCTTAACATTTGGCTGCTGTTGTTAATGTGACCATTCATAGCATGTTTCCGTATATCTTCATTACAAATGAAAACATAATTAACTCTTATTCAAAAAGAATTTGGTTGTGAAATCCAGTGATTTCTAGATGTGTCCCCATTTTCAGAAACTCCAACATGCAGTCATTCAAATTCATGGAATGCATAAATGCAGCACCAGTTCATTTCAGAACTACTCTCTGGGCTCCTGTAAGATTCTCCGAGAGGCTCCCAGATGATGGGACTCTGTGACACATTTAAAAATGTCACTCCCTTTAGTAATCTGACACACCCCAACAGAATGCTGCAGCATCTCCATTAAAGCGATAACCTTGTTATCGTGATGATTTTCCTGACCATCTCTCATGCTCACTGTGACTTAATGCATTTTGTCATGTTTATCTTTATTTGTTCAGATTTTCCATACTTGGTGCCTATTTAATGCTCTGAGAAGTTGAAGGACATTAAGGACATTAAGCAGTTGAAGGATATTAAGCGGTGCCTATCACTAGACGCCTTCAGATTTCTCACACATCATGTGAACCCCTAAATGTTCATAAAGTCAGAGTCCTTGCTTTAGAAAGGCAGATAATTCTGTATTATGATCCACAGGCACCGCATGGCTGTGGGAGGAAAATGAAGGGCTTGAGCGTTCCTGGAAAATTTCTTCTTGTTATAAAGTAAGAACGACCTTTGCAACTCCGTTTAGGCTCAGCTGCTTGTGAATTACGACGTGTTCCTCTTGGAGAGACACTTCCTGCAGCCCACTCACCCTCAGAAGACCACAGAAGTTCTCTGCAGAAAAAATTACCCTTTCTTAGTCCTCAGAGGGAAGCCCATGTCAGGCAGAGTTTTATTATTGTCCTTAGTCCGGGGAAGAATTACTTTCAGGAAGTTTCGGCTCATTACTTCTGGTCTTCATCAGCTGTTCTCGGGGGCCGTGGCCTTTACTGCACACGGCAGCCCCTCCCCACTCTGCTGGGCTCCCCCCGACCACAGAGACAGAGCAGGTGGCCTGACAGCAGAGCCAGACTCAGGAGACCCCGGAGCCAGGCCATTTCAGAATGAATTCCAAGAGATTTATCCCTTTTTATTTAAAGACCTGTTTTGTGGGTTTTATATGTAACCAAGAATTGACTTTTTTTTAATCAGGCCCAACTGCCCAGTTGAATCAGGCCCAAATGGCCATCCGAAGTGTTGTCTAGAACGATGTGGAATTTTTTCATTGTGTGAATTTCCCATTTTGGGTGGCTCCCCCCGGGCATGGCTCCTATGATGAGAACTGGCGATAGTCCAGGCCCCTGGGAGGCTCCCTCATGTTTCTCAGAGTGGATGGAATGGTGGGGCCAAAGGCTTCTAGGCTGGAAGGAGACAACTTTCCTTGCTCTCTTGTCCCAGCCATTCGGCCTGGGGAGTGGTGGGCAGATGCTGTCTGTAGAGCTTGGAGGCTGGGATCTGCCAGCTGCCCGCCTGGACACTCACATCAGTCTGGATTCATCTCCAGTCACCAGCAGGTTCTGTGGTTCCATAGTCTGAATTCAAAGAATTG
This sequence comes from Antilocapra americana, assembly GCA_007570785.1. NCBI lineage: Eukaryota > Metazoa > Chordata > Mammalia > Artiodactyla > Antilocapridae > Antilocapra > Antilocapra americana. The sequence continues at coordinate 14,922,094 of ML660204.1, forward strand.
TTCCCTCCTGAGACTCTTTTCAGTTCCTGGTTAGATGGCTCACGGCTTTGCTGTCTGTTGGAGTCTCTCTTTCCTGGCTGACTACTCCCCGTGCCTCCCCCCAACCCTTCCCCTGCCATAGCCTGTCTGCAGGGTCACATGCAACCCATAGCAGCTTTTCCCTGAAGCCAACTCCCTGCCTGAAGAAAAGTGGAAGAGACCCGGTCTGCAGCAGGGTTGACGCTGGCACAGCCGCACCTCTGCTGAGCTGACTCAGGGAAGCAGGCCGGGGCCTTGTTGCTGGGCCCCCTTCCTCCGGGAGCTGTCAGAGCCTCTGTCCGTCCCTGTCCTGGTTTGTGTAGTTGTCCACACTGCCCCTGGGCTGTATTCCTGCTTTCCTCCCATCTGCTTTAATTATGAAAGACAAACACCACCAGACACTGCCCAAATACCAACCAGCCCCAGGTAGAGGGGGTTTGTGTCAAACTTTGACAACTGTCCAGTCAACACGTCCATTTAGGAGGGCTTTCTATGGGCATAGATGTCCTGGTCACTCAGAAGAGGGATGGAGTGTCCTTTGACAACACATCCCTGCTCTCCTGAGTGCACACGTGGAGTTGAGGAAGGATTCCTAACCCCTAGCACAGGGGTGGGAGCCGAGAAAGGTGTTAGTTTGCTTCTTGCTCGAGGACAGTCTCCTGAGGCAAGAGGGTGTTCACAGCCAAGCAGAAAGGGAGCGGGACCTCTGTGGAGCAGGGCTGCCCCACAGTCCATCCCTGGGGGCAGGGCAGAGGCAAATGGCCACTGGGCACCTGCCCTCTGTCGTGTGCAGGCCCCCAGCTTCATGGGCGGAGGTGCTGTCCCCCTGGAGATGCTCCCCTTTGCCTCCTCTGGCTCTTTGCATGTGGGCTTCCTCTCAGTTGCCGTGTTTTTTCTGCTGTCGGTCCTCTTCACTGTGACAACGTGTCCCCAAGGAAGAGGGGGCCTGGCTATCCCCAAAAAAGCCTGTTGTCTACACAGTCAAGGGCAAGCTCTGTGCTGACAAAAGTGATTTTCTTGTGAGGGAGTCGGCTTGCTCCCCTGCTCTGTTGTTTGGGGGGCCCTCACCTGGGAGCCTCCTTTCTGCTGCTGGCCCTCCTGCTCTGGCCCACTCTGTGTCCCCTGTGTTGTTCCCACTATGACAGGCCATGCGCTGCCCCATTGTTTAGGTGGATCCATTTCCAGCTTCACCAGCCAGACTTTGGCCTGAGTATTTCTTTTTCCTGCCCCTCAGGCAACATCTGCACAATGGGAACATTAGTGGTGCCCCCTCCATGGTTCTGTGAAGCTTGGAGGTGCTATTATATGTAAAGTGTGTACAGTAACATGTGACACAATGAGTGTCTGATACATATCAGCTCCTCACATCACTGTGGGTCATCCCGGCATTGTCACTGTTAGTTGTGGCTGTGGAATCATGAGTAAGTAGGGAAACTTGGTTTATAGCCTCTGCTTAATTGATCAAACACTCATGTTAACTGTATTTGAAGACACCAAACACTGTATGGGGAACATACAGGTTTAAGGACACATTTATCTCTTCTAACTTCAATTGCATCAAACTTTTTGTCGTAGAAATTCAGATGCTGGGGCTATTATATAAATGTAGATGGTACATTGCATCCATCATGCTCAAGTGTACAAGTGTACATTGTATTGTACAATTATATTGTATATACATTGTATATACATTATATAGGTTGTGTTGTACAAATTATATTTTGTATATGCTGTATGCACATTGTACAGATTGTATCATATAAATTAAATTGTGTATACATTGAGTATACAGTTGTACAAATTATATCACATAAATTATATTGTGTATACATTGTATCTTATAAGTTATATTGTGTGTGCATGGTAAAAATTGTATCAAATAAATTATATTTTATATCCATGTATATATTGTATAATACAAATTATATTGTATAGACACTGTGTGTACATTGTACAAATTGTATCATATAAATTATATTGGGTATACTTTGTACAGATTGTATCATATAAATTACATTGTGTGCACATTGAATGTACATTGTACAAAAATATATAAATTATATTTTGTATACATTGTACAGATTGTACCATATAAGCTATATTGTGTATACATTGTGTGTACCTTGTACAAATTTTATCATATAAATTATATTGTATATACATTATATTGTCACCCTCCTTATTTAACTTATATGCAAAGTACATCATGAGAAACACTGGGCTGGAGGAAGCGCAAGCTGGAATCAAGATTGCCGGGAGAAATATCAATAACCTCAGATATGAAGATGACACCACCCTTATGGCAGAAAGTGAAGAGGAACTAAAGAGCCTCTTGATGAAAGTGAAAGAGGAGAGTGAAAAAGTTGGCTTAAAGCTCAATATTCAGAAAACTAAGATCATGGCATCCAGTCCCATCACTTCATGGCAGATAGATGGGCAAACAGTGGAAACAGTGTCAGACTTTATTTTTCTAGGCTCCAAAATCACTGCAGATGGTGACTGCAGCAATGAAATTAGAAGACATTTACTCCTTGGAAGGAAAGTTATGACCAACCTAGACAGCATATTAAAAAGCAGAGACATTACTTTGCCAACAAAGGTATGTCTAGTCAAGGCTATGGCTTTTCCAGTAGTCATGTATGGATGTGAGAGCTGGACTGTAAAGAAAGCTGAGCGCCGAAGAATTAATGTTTTTGAACTGTGGTGTTGGAGAAGACTCTTGAGAGTCCCTTGGACTGCAAGGAGATCCAACCAGTCCATCCTAAAGGAGATCAGTCCTGGGTGTTTATTGGAAGGACTGATGCTGAAGCTGAAACTTCAATACTTTGGCCACCTGATGTGAAGAGCTGACTCATTTGAAAAGACCCTGATGCTGGGAAAGATTGAGGGCAGGAGGAGAAGGGGACGACAGAGGATGAGATGGCTGGATGGCATCATTGACTCGATGGCCATGGGTTTGGGTGGACTCTGGGAGTTGGTGATGGACAGGCAGGCCTGGCTTGTTGCAGTTCATGGGGTTGCAGAGTCAGACACGACTGAGAGACTGAATTAAACTGATATTTGTATAGATTGTATAATATAAGTTATATTGTGTAGACACTGTGTGTACATTGTAGAGACTGTATCATATAAGTTATATTGTGTATACATTGTGTGTACACTTTACAAATTGTATCATATAAATTATAATGTATATACATTGCATAGATTGTATAATATAAATTAAATTGTGCAGACACTGTGTGTACATTGAACAGACTCTATCATATAAGTTACATTGTGTACACATTGTGTGTAAACTGTGTCAACGCACAAGTGTATTGTTAGCATCTACAGAGACTTCACCAGCCTCACTGCAGGGGTTTTTGGAGACAGGGGCTGGGGTACGTGTGTGTGACAGCAGCCAGGGAACCTGTCACTCCTGTCCGGCCATCAGCGCTTCTACTGAGGAGATGAGGATGTGGGGAAGGCCAGCGCTGGCTGGAACGGCAGGGGGATAGAAGGTTGCTCTTTCTTCCTCAAGAACCACAAGAGGGTGTCTGTGGCCACAGATCACAGATGGAGCCAGGGAGGTGAGTGCAAGGAGGCTTCCTGGACAATCATGGCCTCGCCTTGGGGAGAGTGGCCATGGCCAAGCAGGAAACACTGAAAGGGAGGTGGATGGGCTGCTGGGACCATGGGCCCCTACAGACTGGGCGGTGGACATGGGGCCAGAACAGAGCCGGCTGGACCATTTGGGGGAGTGAGGCCACTGGGGCTCAGGAGGGGGAGCCTCACAGGGTCCCCCTATTTTTTGGGGTGTCTTCAGGGGAAAACACCTTGGATAGTGTTGAGCCATCTCAAAGCTGAGTGGGTGTGATTTCCACCCTCTGTAATTCAGGCCCATTTGAAATCTGAGGACCCGCTCCTGCTGATCTGTCGAGGTGACACTAGTGAATATTCTGTGGTTAGGGTGGAGGTCAGCAGGGGTGTGAAACCAGACAACCTGTGAGGTGGTCAGGCAGCAGGGGAGGGCCTCTGTCGTGTCCCCAAGTGTGGCTGTGGAGGTTGAGGTACAGTCAGCCCCGGGTCTAATTCCACAGCCTAGGTGTGTGTGGGAGCCTGGATCCAAGTTTGCAGTAAAGGTCTGACCTCTGGAGGCATTTTTATTTCCATGATGTTACATGTCCCTCAGCTCCCCCTCCCAGCAGAGAGCTGTGCCGCCGGGGAGCAGAGAAGGTGCTCTGGGCACCTGACCAATGGCCAAGCCTGGCCGGGGCCGTCTGTTTTCTGAGAGGGCTTGCAAAGGGCTTGATCAGCATGCAGCCTTGGTAGCTGGTTTCAAAGGCATACCCTCCCACCCTCAGGGAGAATGTGTGCTGCTTGCTTTGACTGAATCTTTCAGACACTGTTAGTACCACCACAGCCTGACATGGAAACTTAAAAAAAGAAAGAAAAACAAAACAAAACAAAAAAGGGCGTTACTGAGGGCAAATGACTTCAGAGCAAGACAAGCCTGTGGTTTTCTCATGAGGGGCTCTGTGTCACCATTTCCCCTCCCCTCCCCACCAGCATCATGGTAACTTTCAGTCACTTTCTTCTCCATCATGTGACTGATGCTCTTCTGTTTCCACAGAGCAGAAGCACGGAGAGACAAGGCTTTCTGGTGGAATTTAATGCTGCTGTGAATCTCTGTCTTCTCATGCCAGGGGTGAGGAATGAAGACTACAGAGACACAGGTCTTGTGATTTTTACCTTTTTCTTTTTTTAACAATGATGTTCCAGCTAATGAGTATTTATATTCTGTCATGGTCTTGTTATTGCTTCCACACTTCTTGTGAACCTAGAGGAAATCTGAGCTTCAGGCCGGGCTCCCACCTCCCCCTCGTCTTCACAGGCACCTCATCAGTGGTGTTTGCACAGTGTCCACTCACTCAGGCCTGTGCTGGGCGGTAGAGAATTTAATAAAGTTGTGTTCTCGTCACTCTGGCAAAGAGACCTGAAATCAGATCTTCTGAAATTGAAGGGAGGGGCCAGCCTGGTTCTGAGACACCACTTGTATTGAGGAGGTGGTGGAAATACAACATGCCCGTGATTTTAATCTGCATGGAGAATGTTATTCTTCAGAACTGCTTCAGACTCAAGGCCAAAACCAGCCTAAATGACTATCTTTCCCACTAGACAGGGGTGCTCAGCCTGGAGGGACAGACGCCTCACTTGTCCAAGGAGGGTGGTGTCTGGGTGCTGAGGGCAGGGGTCCCTGGGGGTGGATCCCTGAGGTCTGAACTGAGGGGTTCCTGAGGGGCTGAGTTTCTCAGAGTTGTCCTCAGGATGGACAGAGCCTCTGACCCACCGAGCCAGCCCCACTTAGATCTTCTCTGGGCTGAGCTGAATAACCCAGGGCAGGTCCTCGTTTGCCTGTGTGGCATCAGCACCACAGACACCTGGTCCTGGGCTTCCTGCAGTCAGAAGTCCCACACCACCAACTGACCGTATCGGTGGGCCTGATGGGTGAACCAGAGAACAAGATCCCAGGTATCCTGTGTACCAAGCCTGCCCCTGGGGCAGAGAGCTCTAAATCCTGAGCTGGAGACCCCAGGGCCAGAGGGTGGGTCTCTCCAGGGTGAAAGCTGCCCCACCTCAACCTGCCCCAGACTCAGGCAGGGGTTCTCACAGCCCTTCCTGGGGGTGTGCACAGCAGGGCTGGGGGCATGGTTCCTGACACAGGTGCTGGCAGTGAGGTCACATGGGTAACAGGTCATGACCCTGGTGACCAGGACTGGCATGAGTGGAAAGGATGCACTGCAGACGGCTTAGATGCCTGGGCAGCGGAGGCAGTGGAACTGCGTCTACAAGGATCCTGGAGTCTCTGAATCTAGACCACGTTCAAGGCGGGCTCTGGACTTAATAAGGCCCTGGAGGTTGCCTGGTGCTGAAAGGGGAGCGGGCGACATGTTCCAGGACAGCCCGGGGTGATGGATGGGCCACAGCCTCCCACTGCTCCGCACCCTCCGTCATCTGGGCGGGTGTTAGCCGACTGTCAGGGAAGAATTATTTAGCAGCAGCAGCTTTCACTGGTGTGCTGCATTCTGAGGTCAAACGACTGTTACAAAGCAGCAGTGCCGCCTGGTTCCCAAGTCTCGAGAGCGCAGGGTTGACAATGTGAAAGGAAAGGTGTCACGGCGGGCTCACTGACATCCTTCAGCCCTCACGCAGGTGTGTGTGTGTGTGTGTGTGTGTGTGTGTGTGTGTGTATGTGTGCGTGTGTGCACAGCAGAGTTGGAGGAAGGGCTCTGCTCACTAAACAGCGTCAGGCAGAGGAGGGAGGCCTTCATGGGCAGTCTGGGTCACCCGGCCTGAGAGGGGCCGAGGGGCTTCTTTGGAAGGTACAGGGGGGTCAGAGCTACAGGCGAGGTGGAGACACCGGGAGGAGGAGAGGGGCAGAGACAGGTGGGGGTGTCAGGAAGGGACAGCAGGGCCACCACGCTCCGGGCCGGGACTTGTGTCAACACTAAACACTCGCCTCTCTCTGTCTGCACTGTGTGTCATCTGAGGCTGTGTGGGAGGCGAGACACGGGGAGATAATGGGCCAACCCCTCCAATTTGCTCCTTGAAAATTAATGAAGGAATTGGGGGCAGAGGTAGCAAGAGAAACAGCTACGCCCGGGGTTTCCCATTCAGCAGTTCCTGTCCCTTATGTGGCTGAGTTGTGGGGACCAGAATGATACCCACTGGGCCTGTCCATGCTCAGTGCTTGCCAGAGTCAGAGAACTGCTCATTGGATGGATGAGAGGATGGACAGATGGACAAATGGGTAGAGGATGGATGGACGGACAGACGCTGGCTCCTGGCTGTGATTTGACATGAGGGCTCCGTCCTAGTGCATTTGTTTGGTTCACTGTCCAGAACCCCTTCAGCACCCAGAGTCCACCTCTAGTGGACACATGACCTCCTGAGGCAAACAGTGGATTCTACGTGAGGTGCCATGAGATGAGGATGCCCTGGCCTGAGCAGAGACTTACAAGTGCCGAGCTCTGACTAGGGACCCCGTGTGGACTGAGGGCCTTTAATTGCAAAACCTTCTCCCCCACCGATGAGGAAGTGGGTGAGGGGGACTTCTTGTGTCACCTCAGAGGGGACAGTGCTCATAGATGAGCAGGAGGAGGAGGCAGGAGAACAGGTCCTGATACAAGGACGGTGCACAGGATGCCTCCCCTGTTCAGGGCTGAGCTCCGTGAGGTGCTCACGTGTTGTGGGCAACGAGCCCCTGAGGCAGTGCAGGGCAGGTCCCCCCGAGCTCCTCGCCCACCCAGCCCTCTGTTTCGGCCGAACACCAGCCCCAGAGTCAGAGGCGCAGCCCAGACCTGCGCCAAACACACCAACTGCATAGAACATGCCAATCCGCACCGAACATGCCGATGGGCACCAAACAAACCAATGGGCACTGAACACGCTGACAGGCACCAAACATGCTGACCTGCACTGAACACACCAATGGGCACTGAACATGCCATTGGGGACCAAACACACTGATGGGCACTGAACATGCCAATGATGGGCACCGAGGGGCTGTCCTGCTGTGCTGCCCTCTTGGGGGCAGGGACTCCCCCACCCCCACTGCCTTGTCCCTTGTGGCCAGCATCACTGTTGCCAAGATAGCTGGCTGCCCAGCTCTCCATCATCTCTGCCCTGTCCCCCGGCATTCCTTCCCTTTCCACATTTTCTTTCAGGCTCTCTCTCCCTAAATCTGAGCTTGGCTCCTGCACCAAGGAAGGAGGGGCAGCACCTGCTTGTCTGGGAGGTGCAGGGGTCCCCCACACATGGGGATGGAGCAGGGGGACAGCCTGCTGCCCCTGCCCTGCTCCGTTCTCTGGCAGCCACCCGAGGGCTCTCACCTGGGGCAGGAGGTGACTTCTACTCCTGCTGGGGATGTGGCCAGGCACCCGGATGTCGAAGAGGGCCTGCAGGGCGGCCTGGGCGGCCTGGCCCTTGGCCAGCTTCTTGCTGCGTCCTGAGCCCTCGAACGTCCTCCCGTCCACGCTGACAGCCATGACGAAGCTCTGGGCGCGCCGCTTCTCTGGCTCCGAGAGGCACACGTAGCGCAGGCCAGAGCGCAGCTCGTTCAACAGCACCACTGGGTTCCCAGTGCCCGGGGCCACGGGGCCCCCCAGGCCCAGGTCCAGCGGGTGGCCCAAGAGCCGGCCCCGCCGGCAGGCCGTGGACAGGCACTCAGGGGCAGGGGGGTGGCAGCTCGGGAAGCCCTCACTGGGTGCTGCGGGCTCGAACCGTTGGAACAGGGCGTCGGGGAAGTCGGCCTGGTCGGAGGTGAAGTCAGGGGCCATGCTGCCGGGGGCTGGGAGAGCCTGGCCAGCGTTGGGGAGCTGCACGAAAGAGCGGAGGGCCAGCTCAGCTGCCCGCATCTTGGCCTTCTTCTTGGTGGGCCCGGTGCCCTCAAAGGTGAGCCCGTTGACGTCCACGGCCACAGCGAAGATGGGCGCATGCACTGGGCCTGTCTGTGACACCATGCGGAACTGCAGGCCTGGCCGCAGCTCGTGCAGCTGCACCAGCGCATTCTTGGGTGCTACGGACCATGAGAGCCGCCGCCACAGCAGCCTCAGGGGACACAGGTGCCCGCTATTGCCCTCCTCCAGCGGCCGCTTCCTCTTCAGGCCAGGCACGCCCCCTCGGGCCCTGTCCCCAGCTGGCGGTGGCCTGGCCTCCAGATTGCTCACATTGCGGTTCTCTTTGACGTCGGCACTGCTGGTACCTGGAGGGGAGACAGACTGTGTGATCCAGGGCTGTGGGGACCGTGGGCCCTGCTGCTGACGACCCCCCTCAGCACCTGGGCCAAGGGGCGGGAATAACCCTAAGTCTCCCAAACTGGAGGTAAAGACAGAGAGAGTAACAGCCCAATCCTGGGAGCCCACAGCAGAGTGTCCAGAAACTCTCTGGGAGCTCTCCATGTTCTTACTGATCTCCCAGATGTGGGATGGGGGAGGCAATGTGTGTGATCAAAGTGGCTCGTGTGGCAGCCATGCTGTGAGCCTCTCAGGAGAAGTTTATCTTGGAGGAACCACCTGGCAGGCCCAGCTTGCCCTCCTCCTGGCCTGAGATGGTGTCCACACCTGCTGGTCATCATCCCAGGTCTGTCAGCCTCAAAGTTTAAAGTGAGTCAGGCAAATCCCAGCGTGGAGGAAGATCCCACCCACGCTGATCGGTAATTAATAAGAGCTGGTCGAAGTGCAGTCTCCCAGGCTGTCCTGATACATGCTCTGGGTGGTGACGCCACTCATGGTTTCTGCAGATGGGCAGATTAGGGGTTCAGTTCCTCCCAACACGGTCTCCCAATAGTCCACATGAAGCCAGGGAAGCTGCAGGGCAGGGCAGTGGTAACTCTGTGGCTCTGGGTCAAACAGGTGAGAGGCCAAAGTCCCCCACAACCATGGTGAATGTGTGTGACCTTGGGCAGCCCCTCCACCTGCCTCAACTCCATTTTCTTAAGATGGAAACTGGGTTTGGCAGCTCTGGCCTCAGGGGTTATTGCGAGGCTGAGCTAGGGGACACGTGTAAAGGACAAGACCCCCGACACAGAGCAGAGTCAGGTGCAGTTCTGAAAACAGCAGGCAAGGGGAGGCAGACGCTTGTAGGCCTGTCCAGGCCAATCCCCCTGCCTATTTCAAGAGCTGGGTTTCCTGATGAATTTCCTGGAAATTCCAGGACCCCCAGAAAAGAGGGTTGGAGTGCTCCCACCCGTAGAGAGCCTGGCCCTGTGCCAGTTCCAAGACCAGGCCTGGGGACCCCCACGATACACCCCTAGACACACCCGTTGCTCCTTGGTCACCCACCCAAGAGCCTCAGTGCCCATCAGCGTGCCACCTGCTCCCACAAGCACATGCCTGACTCTGGCTGCAGAGGTGGCTGCCTGTCAGATAACACTGAAATGCAAGACATGTTCTGGTTGTGTGGACCATCTCACCCACCATGCTTTCCTGCCACAAGCGAGAGGGGTGCCCTGCCTGCCACACGCACCCAACTCTCCCTCCCCTCGCGGCCATCCCCTCTGGTCTCCTCAGTGGGTGTGCTGTCCAGATCTGCGCCCCGCCCTGCTCCTCCGGTGTCTCTCCAGTTTCACAAACCAAATGCTGTTTCAACAGTAGGCACCCGTCCAGCTCTTTCCTTGTTAAATAACTGGACATATTGTTCAAAGAGGCTGTGTTCACTTTCCTTTCTATTTTTGGTTTGGAGGGAAAAGCAAAGCAAAGAGAGGAGGGGTGGTCCAAGAGAACTAGTAACTTTTCTTGCAACACCTGGAGTTCTCAGTCACATGGTCACTGCCAGGATTTTCTACCACTGTAGGGGGGCTGGGATCCCAGATGGGGGGCTGGGACCCCGGCTCTGGGGAGGGAGCTGCTTACTGAGGTTGTCCTCATCCTCTGCGTGCGTGGCCCCAGGGTTCAGGCGTTTGAACGGAGAGATGAAGGCTGACAACACGCTCACTTTGTCTGGAAAGAAAAGAACAGGAAATGCACTTTTGACACCAAGTTTCAGAAAAACTCAGTGCATTCATATGTTCTCATTCCTGGGGGTTTGGACACTGGTAGTTGAATGGTCATTTTAGTTTTAGCCTCTTCATTTTGGTTTAGTCTTTTATCGAATTTCTGACAGCATTTTATCAAATTCCCCTCTCCATTCAACATTAAACTTTATGATCTCCATCTTTCTTCTTTTCTTATTTTTGGCATCTCCATGTCCCTCAAAACCGGAAGTCTCCACCTGCAGACCGAGGTCGGTTCACAGAGAGGAGTGAGGCGGACTGAGAGCTGTCTCAGCTAAACAAGTGTCCTGCAAACAGAGCCATGATCCCCCTCCCCAGAGGCATAGACTTTGCTCTGTGGACTGAAAGCGCATGAAAAAAAGGAATTCTCAAAACTGTTACCAATACTCGATGTATGTTTGAGCAGATGACAGGACAGGAGGAGGGAGCAGGGCTGAGGGCCTGGAGGGTCCCTTGAAGTGGAGGTGGTCACTGAGTGTGGAGAGGAGCATGGGAGGCCCCCCCTGCAGCCCCAGGGGTGGTCCTGGCTGCAGACTCCCCTGGGGGCAGCACAGAGAGCAACTTGAACCAAGACGAGGTGGCGCTTGGGACCAATGGGCCCTATTCCCTCTAAACAGAGACCAAGGGCTGAAATAAGTGAATAACTGAGGAAGAGACCAAAAGGAAGACTCCCTGTTTCAGAACCCTGACCCCGACCGCAAGTGAGTCCACAGGAGAACTCAGCCCTGATTCCCCCAGAGCCCCTCTGATCAGACCCTCAGGGCTACAGCATTCCTGACTTTCCATGTGTTCTTAGGAAACCACGGATGGAAGCATGCTGCTGCTCATCCCGTCTATCAGAGGTCACAGCAGGGTCACCCCTGCCCATCCCTCTGGCTGGGGGGTCCAGGGCCCCCGTCAGGGACACTTTCTGCATCCTCCGTGCCGGTGCTGCCTTGTGTCTGCTCTGTGCTCAGACAGGAGCCCCGCTCCGGGGAAAACCTCTGCCTTCTTCTATGGAAACCTCAGCTGTTCCGCCGACTCCAGACCCAGGCCTGGAACGCGCTCTTTCTCTTTCTGTTTTGAGCCTGCTTTCTCTTTAGCCGGGCTTTCCAGAGGCCAGGGGAGTTCACGCTAAAATTCATTTAGGAGCCTGTTAACAGCTGTTGTTTCCAGCAGGGACAGGCAACAATATAATGCTCACTCAGAGAACAATAAATAACTCAAATACGGGAGGTTGCTCCCTCTTCATTCTGCCAAACAAGAGGAAGCAGCCAGGGAAGGCCCCGCTCCCACCCTCGCGGCTGTGCCAATTTACTGTGTGGGAATGAAATCTCTTCTTGAGTTATAATTTCATTAAAGGAGCCCAGTAATATTCCAGAAAGAGTGTGAAGCTCAAATGATTTAGTCTGGAGCATTTTGAAATGAAATTACAATTTTCTAATAAACAGGGCTCCCAGCCAGACACCCACAAAACACACCAAGCCGTTTCAGAGCTCACCTTAGACAAACTGTGAAATACTTAGAGATGGTTTTTCATCCATCAGAGTCCTCCATTTCTAGAGTGGCCAGAGTTGTCAAATAAAAATTCAAGACATCTAGTGATTGAATTTTGGATACATGAGAGTGCATATCTCATAATATTGTGTGGGACATACACACACTACAAAAATTATTATTTATCTGAAATGCCAATTTAAGGCAAAAGACTTGAGTAAACATTTCTACAAGGAAAATACACAAATGGCCAATAAGCACATGAACAGATATTCAACATCATTAGGGAAACGGAAATCAGAACTAGGGTGAGACAGCCTCTCACACGTTAAGATGGCTGCTATTAAAAGAACCAAGAAAATAACACATGTGGGTGAGGAAATGTAGAAATCAGAACGCAGTGCACCATTGGTGGGAGTGTAAAACAGTGCAGCCACTGGGGGGCCCATGTTTCCACTCAGGTGTAGATCCAGAAGAACCGACAGGGGGATTCGAAGAGATACAGTACACCCATGTTCAAAGCAGTGTGACGAACAACAGCCAAACGGGGAGGCAACCCGAGTGTCCACAGGTAGACGGACGGACCGACAGATGTGGTCTGTACACACAAGGGAACGTTATTCATCCTTGAAAAGGAAGGGGATTCTGATGCAGGCTACAGCACAGTGAACCTTGGGGACATGGTGCTAACCAAGGAAGCCAGCCACAAAAGGACGAATGCAGTGTGACCATGTCTGTGAGGCCCCTAGAGAGGTATAAGTCACTGAGACAGGAGGGAGGATGGCCCCCAGGGGCTAGAGGAGGGAAACGGGTCTGGTCAGTGAGTGAAGACAGAGCCCAGCCTGAGGAAAGGAGGAAGTTGGACGTGGAGGTGGTGGTGGCTGTACAACATAGAGGCATACTTAACATCACTGAGCTACATGCCGGAGCATGGGTAATACTGCACCTTTTATATTTTGTATGTTTTATTACAATTTAAAAAATAAAAAGTAATTCAGGTTTAACTGGACATCCTGTGGATTTTCTGGTAACCCTAGCCCTTCATTGGTTGATCCACTCCTCTGGTGTGGTGGGTTTGGATTTCAGGCCTGCTGAAACCAGGCAGACAAGCCAGGCAGAAAGCCTCAGAGATGCTGAGTCAGCTCACCTGACTCCGGGTGCCACCACCTGCTAGGTTGCTTCAGGAGGGAGAAGTAGTTACCCTGACAGCACATATACTCTAGGTGGGAAACAGCAACTCCTAGGAAGGACACATGGAGTCTTCTCTTTCTATCACAGTGCACAGCTTGTGGGATCTTGTTTCCCAACCAGGGATCAAAGTGCTGTGAAAGCACAGAGTCCTAACCACTGAGTGCTAGGGAATTCCCTCAGACCTATTCTTTAGAAGGTTATTAGGGAAAAGGATGAGGAACTGCATCTTCTACTTAGAAAAATTTCAAGACAAATTATTTGCTGTTGGTGCCTTCTTTGTGGTTGTTTCCTGGGCACAGGCCTGTCAAGGCATCTACTTCTGTGGGTTCCAGGTGAGCCGAACTCCAGTGCCCAGTTGCTTCTGTCTCTGTGTTTCTCCCAGTCATTTGAAAATATGGCTTCATGCAGGTCGCAGACTGATGGAAAATAGAAGCCCTGCTTTTGTTACTTTCAGTTCTGGATGGTTTGGGTCCACTGAGAGCAGCTGGTTAACAGGGCTCCTGGCTTCTCGCTGGAGAGTCAAAGGAAGGAGGGGGCCTTTCTCCTGGGAAAGCAGCTGAACAGGCTGGGCCTCCCTGCCTTAGGACGGGTCTGTGGCTCTCAGCTCAGGCCCGGCGTCCCTGTGAACCAGCTGGACGTTGTTCTGTGTGAGAGGCCCCTTTGAGGATAGCATGCAGGCCAGTCTCCAGTCAAGAGTGATTTGGGGGGACGTTCAGGTCATTAGTATAATGGCATTTTCAATGAGCTACTTGGAATGAATGATCCAGGACATTTGTATTATCAACCTTATTACTCAGTGCAAACAACTGCAAAATAAATGGCTTTGGCCCATGTTGAAGTGATATTGTGTGTTTTTGCAGCACGTGTGGGGCAGAAGCCGCTTCCTGGAAAGGCACAAGGTCACACTGGTTGAGAATATTGATAATGAAGAAGAAACACAATTTGGTGATGACATAAAGATAGAAAAATGGAACAAAGTGGATGATTCAGAAGAGCAGTCATACTTGTGTGATCAATCGACCTTCAACAAAGGTCTCAGAATCTCACGTTGGGGTGAAAGAAAGTCTTTTTAACAAGAAGTGCTGAAAAACTGTATAGTTCAGTTCTGTTCAGTTGCTCAGTTGTGTCTGACTCTTTGCGACCCCATAAATTGCAGCACGCCAGGCCTCCCTGTCCATCACTCCGGTGAACTCCCAGAATCCACCCAAACCCATGTCCATTGAGTCGGTGATGCCATCCAGCCATCTCATCCTCTGTCATCCCCTTCTCCTCCTGCCTCCAGTCTTTCCCAGCACTAGGGTCTTTTTCAGTGAGTCAACTCTTTGCATGAGGTGGCCAAAGCATTGGAGTTTCAGCTTCAACAACAGTCCCTCCAATGAACACCCAGGACTGATCTCCTTTAGGATGGACTGGTTGGATCTCCTTGCAGTCCAAGGGACTCTCAAGAGTCTTCTCCAACACACAGTTCAAAAGCATCAATTCTTTGGCTCTCAGCTTTCTTCACCGTCCAAATCTCACATCCATACATGACTACTGGAAAAACCATAGCCTTGACTAGATGGACCTTTGTTGGCAAAGTAATGTCTCTGCTTTTCAATATGCTATCTAGGTTGGTCATAACTTTCCTTCCAAGGAGTAAGTATCTTTTAATTTCATGGCTCAATCACCATCTGCAGTGATTTTGGAGCCACCAAAAATAAAGTCAGCCACTGTTTCCACTGTTTTCCCATCTATTTGCCATGAAGTGATGGGACGAGATGCCATGATCTTAGTTTTCTGAATGTTGAGCTTTAAGCCAACATTTTTGCTCTCCTCTTTCACTTTCATCAAGAAGCTTTTTAGTTCCTCTTTACACCATCATGGAAAAAAGTGAATTCTGAGCTCTATCTTGTATCATAATGAAAATGGCCACAAGATCAATGAAATATATATTCCTTCATGAATGCATCCATTCATTCATATATATTCGTTCAAGAAGAAACCTGAGCCAGAGTATTTGCAGAAATGCTATTCGAGGCAGCTCTCATTTGGAAGCATCCCACGGGCCTGGTAACATAAGGATGTGAACATGGACTGTTTTAAATTCATGTTGTGGGTGCTATCAACAATAACAAGTATTGAGGATTAAGATATATTATGACACAGATGAATCTCTAGAACATCACATTGGGCAAAAATCCAGGCGTAAAAGACAAGGTTCCTTGCAATTCCAGAAGAGGCACAGCCCCCCTCGGCAACGGGTCATGTAGAGATCACACACAGGCCACACTAGGGCCAAGGAGGCTGGCTGGGAGGGCGGAGTCATTCCATGAGGATGAAACCTCCCACGTGTAGTCAGAGATGTGTGTTACACGGGTGTGCATTTGCCCCTGGACTGTGACACACACACTTTGTCTTTGGTGTTCTTCTTAAAGTCCTTTAAATGAATTTGAGCTTCCAAATCTACAAAGTAAGTAAAAGAGAAAGCCAAAACCCCAGACCCTGACTAGGAGGCCTGACTGCACATACAATTCACTAATATCTGTCACCTTGGGTTTCTCCTTCCTGGAATAAATCGTGCTCTGATGCTCACTTCTCATCGTTTAGTTTCCTGTCCAGTCACATTTTGTATTGTTCATTATTTTTAAATAACTGAGATATAATTTACACACAGAGATATGCACAAAGTGTGTGTGTCACAGTCCAGGGGCAAACGCACATGAGCACAGAGGGAGAAGGAGCCCGTGTGAGTGGACGGTTGGGAGCGTCAGGCCCTATCACACGCCCTGCAGCCGTGGAGCCTCAGTTTACCCACGAGGACCAAGGAGTCGTGCAAAGGTCCAAGGGTTTGGACCATGCTGTTGTGAACTCTGTGTTTGCTTTCACAGACTGCTTTGTTTATCAACAGTTTATGAAACAATTTTTACCAATAAAAATGAAAATTTAGGAAAAACCCTTTGGGGCAGGAGTCCATGTCAGTTACTTGGAAAATCTACCCATGTGAAATAACATGTTTGTTGGAACAAACATGTTACTTTTTGTTTTTGCTAAAAACCGTAATTGCTAAAATGCCTGCGGATTTGATCTTCTCCTCTGCCTCCTGAGAAGCACTAAATAGTTCACAGGTTATTTTTAAAAATGAGATCAGTTCAGCACTTGGTCCTGCCCTATTTCAGCCATTTGGAGTGAGGTTTTGTTCTCTGTCCTTGGTGTCCATGGGCCACACACGGCCACGGCCGCACAGCTCGGCGACAGCTGGAAGAGTCAGAGTGTGGTCAGCACCTTCGGGCTACAAACCCAGCTCTTTCTATGCTCCCTCCTTGTGTTTCCTCTTCCCCAGACGTGCTCTGACAGACAGCCCCCAGGCCTGACCCACTTTCCTTCCTGCCGTAGCTGCTCCCGCAGCACAGGTGTGTTGCAAACTGATGCTTCTATCCAAACAGAGACAGGATAAGCCTGAGCAGGCAGGCTGCTCGGGAAGTCAGAGAACAATTAACCTCTGTGCAGGCAGTAGAGGGGATGCAAGATGCTCTCTCGCAGATTTTCAGGAACACAAATTTTAAGAGACTGTGTTCAAGCTGCCATCTCTGAGCTGGGAGTTCAGGCAGAGAAAGACTCTGGGCCTGTGACATGAGAGGGTCTGCTTCTCACCAGCCGGGCTCAGCTGGTAATGCCCAGGGGATAAGATCATGAGTTTGGTCTTGAAACTGGCAGCCAGCCTGTCTGTCCCTCATTTACTTTATCAGCTAAACGGTGTCCTCCCCAAGTTCATGTAAGCCCTGACCCCCAGAACTCAGAATGTGACCACATTGGGAGAGGAGCCTATAAGAGGTGATGAAGGTACAGTGAGGCTGCAAGGGTGGGTCGTGATCCCCTGTGACTGGAACGAGGAGATGAGGACGGACACTCATGGATGGACGACTGCATGAGACACAGGGAGAAGGTGGTGTCCATGTGCCCAAGGCAGAGGCAGAACCAGCCTGTCGGGAGGACCAGCCTGCCCACACCTGACCTCCAGCCACTGGGGTACACTAATATATTCACTCAATAGATCTTTATCAAATGCAAGTTAGTTGCTCCCAGATAAATACTTTGACACACTGATGCCAAGAAGGAACAGTTTGAGGAGCCTGTTCTGTCCAGGGGGCCCAAGGAGGGGACAGCATCTCACTGGAGGTGACCTGACTGCTAATGATAGCACCTACCCTTTAGGGTAGGCCCCAGAGCCAAGTGTTCTTGTGCTGAAAGGTGAGTCTGGCCTGGGTCAGAGGGGTGGGGGCCAGGCCGGCTGAGGGCCCCTGTGCAGAGGCTCTGGGCAGTTCTGGAACTTGGCATCTAGGTATGGGTGGAGCCCCCACTGTGAGCCTGGAGCCTTGGTTCTGAACTAGGGGCCCGAGGGCAGCAAACATAAAAGTTCTGGATGGTGAGTGGGGGGAAGGAAAAGATAGGGAAGGGGAGAAGGGGTAGGGGGAGAAGAAGGACAGGAGAGAAAGAGCTCATCCAAGACAGTCTGAGGCCCAGACCTGGGTCTCCAGTGTCACCCGCACTTTCTTGCCCCCCACGTGTTCACCAGGTCCAACTACACCTGGATTATTTTGGGAAGTTGGGGAGGGGCACCTGAAATCACACCAGCTCCTCCAGATCTTGCTCTACACTTTGCATGAACAGTGGGCTCAAAGGACTGACAAGTGACTGACGGGGGCTCTTTGCAAGAAAGTGCATCTAAATAAAAAAAAAGAAATCCTCATCTAAAGGTGTGTGTTCACACTGCCCTCAGGCCTGTGTGGAGTCTAAGGTCTGTGTTCACACTGCCCTCAGGCCTGTGCAGAGTCTGAGGTGTGTGTTCACACTGCGCTCAGGCCTGTGCAGAGTCTGAGCTGTGTGTTCACACTGCCCTCAGGTCTGTGTGAAATCTGAGGTGTGTGTTCACACTGTGCTCAGGCCTGTGCAGAGTCTGATGTGTGTGTTCACACTGCGCTCAGGTCTGTGCAGAGTCTGAGGTGTGTGTTCACACTGTGCTCAGGCCTGTGCAGAGTCTGAGGTGTGTGTTCACACTGCCCTCAGGCCTGTGTGGAGTCTGAGGTGTGTGTTCACACTGCCCCCAGGCCTATGTGGAGTCTGTGGTGTTCTCCTCCTGATGCTCTGCTGTGACCGGCACATAGGCTGGTGTAGACATCACTCTGGTGAGGGAGGAAGCAGAGGTTGTCCAGCGAGATGACCACATCTGTTCTATGTCGCAGCCCAGCACTGCCCAGATTTGGAGGCAGGCCTGAACACAGGAAGAGGAGACACGAGTGGAAAAGTGGGTGAGTGTTGGGACAGATGGGCTGTGGGCACACGCCTCTGGGCGCTCTCGGGCAGGGTCTGGATGGGGCGGCTGTGGCGCTGACAAGGCCTGGGGGCCTGGGCTGCCTGACGGGCGACCCCTGGCTCTTTCGGAGCATGAGGCCATTTACAGGACGACACACTGATTGTGAAATATTAGTTTCTTATTACTTCTAGTGAGCAGCAGACTGAGTGGAAAGCAGTGTGGTAGATGGATTTTCTATAAGATGGGCCACGTGTGTGTTTTCTATTAGATGCCATGAAAATCAATCTGCAACCTGGTTCAGACTGGTAAAATTAGATCTAAAACTATTTAATTCTGTTTCAAGAGTGTCTTCCCATCTGATGCCTGGCCTGCAGACACACAGTGACAAAACACCCTGAGTTATTGGCGGCTATGTGCTCATCTGTCTGGGGAGGACGCGCCTGGTGTTACAATGGCCGGAGCCGGGGACACAGTGCAAATCCCCCATCCCTGTGAGGCTCATTTTAATGCTCTTATTTTGCATTAGGCTTGGTTTGGTAATAAGATGTGGCAAATGGATGTTTTTAATTTGCCTGAGGATCTGTTTCTGTGTGTTTGGAGTCAAGCCCCACAATACAGAGTATCTGTTTGGGGCACGGTGTTGGGAGCTGGAGTGACACTCAAACACAGGGTTGGGGCGTGGATTCGAATCACTGTTTTTTCAGTTGGAGGCTTCACTATCTGGGGGCTCTTACAAGAACTGCAGAATCGAGGGTTTTCACGGTTGCCTTATTAGGCACTAGCCTTACTGATAAACACCTCTATTGGCTCCTGCTGGCAGGAGCGTCCATGTTACTCCGTGCTGAGCCTCCCAGGGCTCCACGTGTCACCTGTGGAGTGTCAGCAGCGCTGGCGTCAGGCTGGCACACTTCTCCTCGGCTTCTGTGGAGCTCCTGTCCCAGCGGTGCTGGTTGGAGACTAGCGACTGGCAGTGTCACAGCCCCAGCTGCCTGTGTGCCTGGGATATGGCTGCCCCTGGGGCTCAGAGAGAATTGGGCACCATACCCCTTCTGGAGCTCAGAGGCAGAGGCTGCCCCGGGTGAGGTGCCTTCTTGCTGACTGGCTCTTGCTCCTCTGAACCTTCCTGATGACAAGCTCCTGTGTTGCATTTAATCAAAATGTAAGCATATTGTTTCAACATGAGGACAAACAGGAGGCAAACCCTTTCTTTGAACCAAGCACGTTCACGGACACCCTGGATCGTGACCATGTGGACACCGTAGCTCGTGGTCCCTGTGTCTGGGATCTGAGAGTTTGCATGCTGGGCGCCTGACCGAGGAGCTTCCTAGGGGCCAGCCTGCTCCTGGAGATACGGCTCTGAGTGTGTGGGCCCTTCCTCTATGATGCGCTCGAGAGTGATGATGGGCTGTGTGTCTGGTCCCCAGGCAGCAAGCTGACAGCCTGCCCTTGAATCTCGAGATGACCAATAATGCTGCAAAGACAGAGCCACCCCCTGCCCCCACGGGCTGTCACTGCACTGCTGGCATGCCTCAGAGTGGCAAGGACAGAGCCAGGCCAGGGCCCTGGAATGCACAACTCCACTCTGGCTGCCAGTGCGTTTGGTGAAAACATGTCATCGCAGGACTCAGAGATCAGCTATCCGGCTGCTGCAGTGTGGGCCTCAGGGGCAGCATTGAGAGCTGCGAGCCGCCCAGGACCCAGCATCTGCCCCACTTGCCGAGACAGACTTGGACGATTCAGCAAAATCCATGGACCTAAAGAATGCTGACCAGACCCCCAGAGGCTAAGTGATGGACAGTGGTTCTGAAATCCCCAAATCTGAGCTGGAAAGAAATATATTAGGACCGTCTCTCTCATCCCCAAGGAAGCAGTAGGTTAAGCCCTGGAGCAGACCCTTTCTACTGGTTCTTCTCATTAAAATTGTTCAGAACTTGTAACTTGCTGAACCCTACCTCCCTTTTTGCCCACAATGAGTTAAATCTAAGTGGAAGCTTCCTACATACAAGTCCTGGCGTTAGAGCTGAGTGGGACTGCAGAGCCCCTGACTTGCCTCCTCCATCCCTGGGGAGCCTTCCTACCTGCTCCCGACAGGTCCTCGGAGGCCCTGAGTACAGCACAGTTGATTGACAACAGCTCCCCACCTCCTCCCGGGCCCAGGGTCTGTAACAGGTTTGATGCTGCTTACTTGGATGTTACTGGTATCGGCTATGTCTCAAGAAGAACGAGTAAAACATCAATTTTCTGTATCACCTCAACTAACACACGCAGCAGTGTGATCGTTAGCTGCTAGTATTGCTTCCTTTTCATCAATAAGAAAACCGAGGCATGGAAGGATTACATGATTTGCTCACACTCAGGCTCTGACTCACGGCTTCTGCACAGCAACCATGTCCGCAGAGCCCTTATCCCACAGGCCCTGCGAACTGTGAGTTTTGGGGAAATGCAAGGGCTATTCTCAGGGCTGTGAAAGTGCCTGCATACAGTGAGTGTCACCTGTATGCTCAATAGAATCAATTCTGCAGCAACAGCTATTGTTTTTCTGCTTTGTCAGAAACACAACCTTGTAAATCAACTATGCATCAATAAAAAAGAAAGTCATGACCAATGATGGGGACCAGGTCACTAGGGTGGGACCCTGGGTGGAGAAAAGATGGGTTCAGTACCACCTGGGACTTGCCTTCAGAAA
The DNA here is from genome assembly GCA_007570785.1 of Antilocapra americana. Taxonomy (NCBI): domain Eukaryota; kingdom Metazoa; phylum Chordata; class Mammalia; order Artiodactyla; family Antilocapridae; genus Antilocapra; species Antilocapra americana. Next base: position 14,943,289 of record ML660204.1, read on the forward strand.
AGCAGAAGAGCAGAGTCTGTTGCCTCATTGCTGCTAGTGCCATTTCTCTACGTAAATTCTTTAAAACTTCTATTTAGAACAACTTTTTCCTGGAACTTACTTAGAAACACAACAGAAGTAGAGACTCCATCAGGGCTGATGCCTTTGGTTCTACTTTGTCCTGGCTGAGTTACCAGAAATTTTGAGGAGAACTCTTGTTTCTGAGAAATTGTCAAGGACTCCATGCAGGTGTTTGGGGGTGAAGGCAACAATTGAGATCCAGATGCCCGGTTGAGCACCCTTCTCTCAGGGAGCCCAGTGTCTCCTGAGAGCTGGGATACTGAGGGGGCTCCCTTATGGGGATCAGGCCTAGGGCAGCCCTCGGGTCTTCAAGGAAAGTTGCAAAACCTCCTCAAGAGCTGGGCTTGTCCTCTGCCCCCTGGACCATGCAAGTGTGTTGAGAAGGGAGATGGGAAACCTTTGCTGGAAGGAGAGTTTGCTGAACAAAGGAATGTGAAATATCTGTGTGCAACTCTAAGCCAAGTTGAGTTTAGCTCTGTGGGTTTGGGACTCTGCTCCTGCTTCAAAATGGCTCTCTATTTTCTTTAGAGCTATTATATCTATAAATTCAAAACCGTCCGAAACAGCAGAATGTACCTCTTGTGAGCCCGTGCACAAAGACCCCAGCAGGCCTGCTACCCAAGTGAATGTGGGCAGACCCGAAGGCAGTGGTCTGTGCACTCACCCTGGAAGCGTCTGGAGGCTTTGGTGTGGGGCAGTGCCGGTGTGCCTAGCTCCAGCTCTGGGCAGGCCCACTGGTCCCCAGAGATGTGGGTGTGGCTCTTGGTCCCACTGTGGAGCCGTGTCCCGCCTCGACCCCTGGGAGCTGGTCACCCTCTGTGCCCCCATTTTCTTCCCTTGCTACAGAAGGAGCAGCTTCCCACGAGTTATCGTGAGCATCAGTATGGCAACCCTGTCCAGGTGCAGGCCTTTTGGGGACACTGATAGTCCCTCCCCCCCATGCCTGTCCTGATTCTCCCCACTTGGGACCCACCGCACAGAGAGTGGGGCCAGAGCCGACAGGAGGGTGGCTGGGCCCTTGGGCCAAGGACTCTGGGCCTGGATGGGAGGATGAGTGGATGTGGGGTGGGCAGAATTATGGATGGAAGGGCCCATACGTGGAGAATATGGGGATGAGAGATGGGCAGACACCTCACCTCGTCAGAGCTGGAGAGTACAGTTGGGAATATGGAGACACCAACTGAGAATGGAAGCACTCTTTTTGTGTGTGAGGCTGCTATGTCACAAAATGATAGTTTGGTTCGGTTTTCCTTAACCATTTCATTAAGTTGGTTTTGTGTAAATAAGCTACTTTATTGAGTGGATTAGCTATTTATTAAAATTAAAATAGTGATTTAGTTTCAGGAAAGGATAAAACTAGACTAAGAAAAGTTACTTACTTGATTCAGTTGATGTATGTTTGACCTAGCCCTGGAAGAAATAGATTCTCCCTTAACACTGGCTTTGGGGCAAATAATGAGGTTAAGGAGATGGACATGTGGACAGCACTGGTTTTAAGACAAACAAGAAGGAAGCAGGGGGTTGCACACACACAAAAACTCAAGGCAACACATTTGGATACTGTGTCTGGGAAGCTACTCTTGATTTTGTATATGATTTAAATGCATCGATAGAATCTGGTAATGGAGATAGACCCTCACTATATATATTTAAGCAGTGGAGAGAGAATCAGTGTAGGGGGTCTATCTGGGCTCCCAGAGTGGGCTAGGTTCTAGGGGAGCCAGGAGCCATCCTTCAAAGGGAACAGGGAGTCTGAAGGCTGGGTCATGTGGTGCAAGGGTGCTGTGCACAGCACAGTTTTGTTAACTTCCATTACAGCCCCTCCAAGCAGTTCTCGTCAGATAACCGGTGAGTTCCACGTCCAAGGCTAGTCTTGGACGACCTGCCGAAGCAGGAGTCTCCTCTCTCATCCCTGGATCTACATGCTGAGTATGCACTCGGTAGCTTTTGCACATTGCTGTGCTCTCTTTAAGACTCTTCAGATTAAAGATGCATCAGAGTGATTCAGTTCTCTAAGTTGTGGGCCAGAAGAAATCAGTGTCTCTCTGGACATTGTCCAAGAATAAAATGTAGCACAAATTGCTTTTAAAAATTAATAATTCACAAAATCCATGGGCTAAGCCTGGTCTGGCTTGAGAAGATAAGTAAAACAAATACTGTAAAGTCAATTTTTAAATAATCTGTGGCATGGAATTTAAGCACAAGAGAAAACATTTAGCAATTAGGCAGGAGCATTCACTATATGATGAAATGTGAATAATATTTAAAAGCCCTGCACTCTGCTTGCTAGCAGTAAACCCCTTCTGTAGGTCTAACCTGGCACACACAGCTCATGCCATTTCTCTGTTTCATGAGGTCCTTCCTGGAGATGTTCCTGTTTGAGAAGTTACTTTTATAAGTGTTTTTACATCGACAGCTCTGTGTAAGGCTGACGAGAAGTGGCAGAGACAGATGTTTGATGAAGGAGTGTCAGACCAGTGCAGTCACGGGAAATAACATAATTAGATCCGTCACTAGCTGGTAACCAGTGCAGGCGTATTTATCTAATTATCAAGACTGCACATTGACATCCGAGGGGATTTCATCATAAGAGGTTTACAAGGTTTAAGTTCAGGCTGATCTCCCGACTCTATCTACAAAACAGAAGCTGGCCTCTGGGTTACGTCTTTTCACAATGAAGAATAAAACCCCCAATGGCTGATGGCAGGCCCTCATCATCCAGAAAGAGGATCAACTGAAAAGGCAGAGGACCTAGAGCAGCAAGAGGGGAGTGCAGTGTCCTTGGACTCGGAACCCCGGCTGCAGAGGGTGGAGGACCATGTCCAGGACTGTGACTCACGCCCAGGACAAACCAGAACATGGTCCTGATGCATGGGTGCTGAGGCTTCCTCCCTTTCTCCCTGGGAGCCTGCATTGCCCATCTATCCTGAGCGGGTCAGTGCAGAGGAGACTGAGAGGGCAGTCTTGGTATCTGAGTCCCCGGGTCCTTGCTCTCTGCTCTACTGTGCTCTGTGCCTCCCCTCCTTCTGTGCAGGGGAACCACTCAAGGCCCCACACCCTCCACCTCCAGTCAAAGCCCTGGCAAGAGTCAAGGCCAATGACAAAAAACACACAGATAGAAGTTCAACGTCACTCATTATTAGAGAAACGCAAGTCAAAACTACAATGAGGTCCCATCACACACTGCTCAGAATGGCCTTCATCAACAAGTCTACCAACAATAAATGCTAGAGCGGGTGTGGAGGAAAGGCAACCCTCCTACACTGTTGGGGGGGTGTAAATTGGTGCAGACGCTATGGAAAAGAGTGTGGAGGTTCCTCAGAAAACTAAAATGACAATTACTATCAGCAATAACTTTCTTGGGCATACATCTGGAGAAAACTCTAATTCAATAAGACACAGGCACACCTATGTTCACTGCAGCACTGTTTACAATAGCCAAGATATGTAAGCAACCTAAATGTACATGATGTGGTATATAAAGAAGATGTGGTTAACTTCAGGGTTGTTACCTGGTGACATTAAGCAAGCCAGTGGATTTTTCTGGGTAACAGTTGGCTATTTCTAAAAGCTGTGGGAGTCTGGGGACCTCAGGGGTCATGTGGGGTTGGAATAGTCTTCGCAAGGGTCCTTTAATTACAGAATCTTATTCATGTATTAAAAAAATATTCACTGATAACTTCAGGCCAGACATGATTCTACACCCTGGGGTGCAGCAGTGAACTCACTCACCCCCACAGGGGTCCTGTGAAGAGTGAAGATGCGTGGCCCCTTGGAGCAGGACAATGACACCCACCCTCCTGGTCTGTCAGTGATGAGCCCCACAGCTTGACCATGTGGAACCACGGGTAGAACGAGGCTGTCTGCTTGTCCTGCAGAGCCCAGGGCATGGGCTGCCTGACTTCCACAGCCAGTGATGGTGCCTGGACCAGCCCCTTCTCCGCCCAGCATCTTGGCCCCCCATCCCCACTCCCCACCCCTGGCAGGTCTCCACTCTGGCTCTAGCTCGCCTGTAAAGCCACACCCCTGCCTCTTCCCCCAAGCTAGAGGCCCCAGGACACAGGGAGCCTCCCAGCCTCAGGCTACTGCTCACCCCGCTCTTCGCCTCCCCACCTGAAGTTGCTGCTGCTTACTTTCCCCACCTCATCTGAGTCCCACTCAGTCCTCAAGGCTGAGTTCTATTCCTGAGTCCTCTCTAGGACCTGCATGAGCTTCTAGAAACCTCTCCGTCTTCCTCTCTCCTGAAACACTCATGGTTCCAAGCCTCACCAGCCTCATCAGAGGATGCCGTGCACCAGCCGGGCTTTCACGGTGTTGCTCATCCACAAGGGGATGCTCAGCTTTTCTGGAAGTGGGGCATCAATTCCTCTTTCACACACTTCTTTGTACCCAGTGGGTTCTAGATACACAGTCAATCCTCAAAGATTGTTGACTGATGTCACTGAGAAATGCAGGAGAATATGAAAATGTTTTCATGGGACTTAGGAGTAAGCAGAGTCCAGGGTTATTGCTGAACTACCCATTAGTCTAGTGGACACTCTGTCCATGGACAAGAAGACATGCTGGGCATCCCAGGTGTGTCTGTGTTGGAGCTGTGGTTCCAAACCTCATGGAGGAAGATTGCTCACTCTGCAGCCTCTTCCTGGTGTGTACGGACTTGTGATAAAGCTTCATTTTCTTGGGGGGGTGGGGGGGGGGGGGGGGGCTCACAAATGACTTTCATGTGCCCCTGGAGAGCTTGATCAGTGTTTGGCCTAATTTCCCTGGATCATCTCCTAGGAAAGTTTCAGCCATGTCTGTGAGGCCAGTTTCTCAAATGGTCCATTCAGTGCACACGTTAAACTCAGCACTTTTGTCTCATAACAGTGCACAGGGAGACAAAAGAGAAAGAGAGAGAGGGAGGAGATAAATAAAGAATAGAAGGCACAGATGGGCCTGGACAGTTTCTCATTGCTTGTTCCATATGATAGAACTCAACACATCTGGTCGGCTACGGAAAGCATCTTTGCACTAATTTGTTTGTCAGTATCCATTGAGAGGACGATCTGTCATCCTGTCGTATTCTGGTTGCCCCGAGATGTCTGAAGACAAGGCTAGCCACAAATTGGAACAGTGGCCACCAGGGAGCGAGTGGTGGAAACCACCAGCTGTTCTAAGTAACATCAACTGTGATATTTTTGAAGCTGAAATTTCAGCCTCACTTCTCCAAAGGCATTTAGCAGCTGCAGGAAAAAAAAGCTCATCACTGTAACAGGAGAATGAATCTATTTCTCCTCATGCCCTGGTGTGTGTGTATGCACACGTGTGCATGTGTATCATGTGTGCATGTGTGCACAAGTGCGTGCACGCTAATCTTCATTATTGGCTGGAAAAACGATAGAACGAGGTGGTAAGAATTCAAAGAGAATGGGACCTCTGTCTTGCTCCTTGTATCTAAGTCTTTCTGGTCCAAGGAAACACAGACCATGGTTCTATAATTTGTCTTGATTTGCAGGAACAGGAATTGAGATTTCATTGTGTTGCCTCGTTTGATTTCGTGACGGTGTCATTTGGCCACGGCACTCTGTCTTCTGTCCTCACCACACCTCATTCCCCACCTGTTCTGCAGGACATATGATGCTAAATGGCATTCATTTGTTTAAACTTCTGTCTCCCTGAGTAAGTTTTAATCTTCCCAGGGACTATGCTTTGCCCTGGAACACAACAGACGCTCAACAAACATTACCTGGGTTGAACTAATTTAAATTTCTGTCTTTTAACAAGGCAGGAAGTGTGCTGACACGTTGTACCTAACGGACTGCTGGTCAGCATCCCCAAGGTTGCTTTGCATCCTGCTGTCCTGTCCTCATTCAACAGGCCCCCGTGGAGAACTGCAGTGCAGGAGGTACTACTTTCAGGCTCCTTGGAGTCTCATCAGGGACGAATTGGGGTGTCTAAGGTAGAGGTCCTTCCTTTGCTCCTCTTCTGAGGTCTCCTGGGCTGCACCCGAGAGCTGGCTCTGCTCTGGACTGGGTGACCTGTCCACCCCCTCCTTGTCTTTCTCCGTTTGTCAGCAGGTTGATGTACAACCTGACTGAAACGATGCCTGTGGCACGTAGCTCACGTGCTGAAACAGACTCACAAACTCTGACTTGGGCAGAATCAGAGCCTCCTTACTGCGCATCTTTTGCTAAGTAAGGTGTTCAGAGAGGAAGGAGAGGAGGGTTCCACATGGGCTATGGGGTGTGGCGAGCTCCATGGGGCAGCATGGTTGGAGAGGCCAGATAAACTCCAAGCTCCTCCCTCAGCTTGGGCTGGTCCCGTGAGCTGTGCCGTTTTTGTCAGAGGCTGTGCTTATATTTTATATCTGGTAAGAAGTGACAAAGCCAAATGAATACAGAGAATAGGAGTCAAGGTCTGACGTGCAGAGAAGCCTGTGGTTTAGCAGATGGTGGTATTTGGCCTTCTGGGTCAGAAGCCACATGGTACACAGGTCACTGTGCAGATAGCCAGTCTCTGAGGGCAGGAGCCCCTCAGGGAGGGCTTTACTGACATAGCTATTTCATTGACTTTTTTTTTCTCAGGATCCTGTAGATTTCAGGACTATATTACTTTGTTTCTACATGCCCTCAGTGTAACACCTGAAGCCTCTGGGGGATGCTTAGCTATTAACTGAATGAATGAATTAAAGCTTGGGAAGAGAGAAAAAACCATTAGATTGACTTATATACATTATGACCTACTCAAATTGCTGGAGAATACAAAAACTGACTTTGCTTAATTAACTTGCATAAAGGTACTGAACAGAGTCAGCCCCTCCAGCTTCTCAGAGCAACAGTTAACAGAGGTAAGAACAAAGCTCCCTAATTCTCCAAATTTTTATGAAATATGGTTGACTGTACTTTTTCATGAAGTCTTAGTTGATTACTCTGATCTTTACATTTGCACTTTTGCTAAGGACATTTTTTCCTTAGTGTATTTTGATCTAGGGTGCTGACTTACTTTTCCAAACATAAAAGTCCTAAATCACGGAGTCCCAAGTCTCTAACGGAGGTCGAGATGGCAGTCTGTCTCCTCTGTCTGACAGCAAACCTTGCTGTCTGGCTCGTGGTGTAGGTTTAAGAAATATTTACACAGAAGGGAAGGGAAAGGTCCCAAGGATTGTCTTCTCTTTTGTCTTCCTCTGTTATTGATTATCGTCCTTCCTGAGTCAGTCGTCCTGGGGCAGGAGGGGCTGGGCTGACTGCATGGACCGCCAAGAGTGAGGCAGAAGTCAGGCTCACCTGGTACACCAGTGCCTCGCACCGCAGGGGGCCCTCCATTCTTGAAGAATGATTAAACGGCTAAGCAGAACATCCCATTTTAAAGGTGGTCCCAGGTAGGGATGAAGCCGGCAGATAGACACAAGAAAAAAGCCCTTTGCTTTCTAACTCAGTCCAAGTGCAAAAACACAGTCTTTTATTTTCCATCTGGTCTCTAATGAATTCAAGCTGACATTTAAACCCTGAGGTAAGGGCTTCCCTGATGGCTCAGTGGTAAAGAATCCGCCTGCCAATGCAGGAGACACAGGTTTGATCACTGATCCAGGAAGATCCCACATGCTGCTGAGCAACTAAGCCCTTATGCCACCACTACTGAACCTGAGCCCATGGCTGCGATGACTGAGGCCCACATGCCCTTGAGCCAGGGCTCTGCAACAACAGAAGCCGCCACAAGAAGATTGTGCCCCACAGCGAGAGAGTGGCCCCAGTTGGTCACAACTGGAGAAAAGCCCTTACAGCAATGAAGATGCAGCACAGCCAAAAGAAATAAAATAAATAAGTTAAAAAAAAAAAGAGGAACTCTTAGGTAAGCTTTGAGAAAGGCAATTATCATAATCCAAGAGGGAGGAAAATGAAGAGAGAATAAGGGAAGAAGTTGTGAGAGAGGAAGGGGAGTGTCAGAAAAGAGAAACAAGGTCACCACCATCACAACTGTTCTTGAACTGAGTCAAATTCAAGAGTGTGAGTCAGATTAAGACAGATGCATCTCACGTGTTCCCCAGAATGTTTTGTGTAGCGGATAACGCAGGGCGTTAAAATGACCTATTCATATTGCTTAATGAGCCTGACTGGAGGCCATATGTGTGATGGATTTTTAAATGATTTGAGGAGAAGAGGGAAAGGCAGCAAACAGTGCATCCAGGGAGGTGGATTAAACACTTGGATCAGCGGCCGCGTCCGGGTTGTTTCACATTCTTACAACTGCCTTGTACAACTGCGCCTGCATCACAGACGTGGACCCCTAGTCTTGCGACCGAGTTCACAGGACAGACACTCGTGGGCGAGGCCCTGATTTAGCTGTGCCCGGCCACTGTCTCAATGTCTCCCCAGGACCGTGGGTTAGTGTCAGATCAGCTGCTCCTCTCACCGATGAGGGGAGGGGAGAGGCAAGTTCCCAGGAGAAGAAGAAAGAAGATAGAAATACCATCCTGCCGAGAAGTTCCTCGCCCACATCATTCATAATAGGAGATTCAGTAAGATGTGTAATTGTGTTTAAAAAGAAAATTGTTTCACAGGAAGCCTTGTAGAAAAGCCACTTGAGATGGGACAAGCCTTTAATGACCACTGGCACCCCCTCAACCTGCATCTTATTAACCAAACATCAGCGGAGGAGAATGCATGATCTGCAAACTCCAGGGCATCTCCTGTAATGTAACTGCATTTTGTAAGAGAGAACACTTTCACATGGTTCTCACTTTGTGTGTGTGTATGTGTGTACATGTGTGTGCATGTGTGTGCATGTGTGTATGGAATGAATAAGTAAACTTATTCATGCATGGCAGCTCCTCAGAAAATGCTCACTGTTACCAACTGTCTATTCATTTTCTAGAATTTTCAAAATGAAGAGTCAACATGAGGGAAACCTACAATTTCCTAACAGCTATCATTTTTTAAAAATTTCTTTTGTTACTAGCCCGGATCACTTTTTGTTTTAAAGAAACTCTTTACTGATTTTTAGTGAACACATTTATTTCTTGTGCTTAAAAGCTGGTAATGTTGGTGGTTTAAAAGGCAATTATGCTTGGCTTTTCATTTAAAAGCTTCTTTGATATTACAAAATAATGATAGCTGACAGTATTAGGATTGGAATTGGGTTAGTCTTCATGTAATGCTTTGTAGTGTTGTAAACACTTTCATAATAATAAAAAAAAGCATTTACATTGTGAACACTAAATTTTTGTTTCCTAAAAATATCCACCTTGTAAAGCTTTCAGGGAACAGGACGTTAAAGCATGTTAATGCACTCAGATGAGTCTGAGTTTCCCTTGGGGAGAAGCTACTTGAACTGCCATTTAAAGTTTTACCTTTCTGCTCTAAATGAATGATTTCATTTAAGTAAAAGGTCTTATTTTCTATGATGAAAATTCATCTGCTTCATGTAACTCTGAAGCATCTTGATTTATTACTGCTTATATTTTCTTCCAAGGAGAATATTCTTCCAGAGACATTATGCAAGAATCCTTATATTTCTTACTCTTTGGCATTTTCTATTAATCTCATCATATCTGTGTTCATGCTTTTTGGATACAAAATTAGAAATATATAGTAGTTACATATCTGGATAAATACAATTGTGGGAATTCATACCCTCCTCAGCTGAACAAGCCTGTCTGGAGTGGCCAGGAGCTGTGCTAAGGGCTCTTAGAGAATTGAGAAGCATTTTCCAGGGAGAGAGGAAGGGGGTTGAAATTACTCTGTTTAAATCTTCCAGAAAGAAATGCATAAAGTTTGTTAAAATAAATTTTTTGAAATTGTTTTTGTAAAGTAGTGTTAGTTGCTCAGTCATGTCAGACTCTTTGTGACCCCATGGACTGTGGCCCGCCAGGCTCCTCTGTCTATGGGATTCTCCAGGCAAGAATACTGGAGTGGGTTGCCAATCCCTTCTCCAGTTTTTGTAAAAGATGTAAATAAAGAAATGCTTTTCTACAAATATGTGGGGATATATATGTGTGGGCTTCCCTGGTAACTCGGCTGTTAAAAGAACCCACCTGCCAAAGCAGGAGACTCGAGAGTTGTGGGTTTGATCCCTGGGTTGGGAGATCCCCTGGAGAAGGAAATGGCAACCCACTTCAGTATTCTTGCCTGGAAAATTCCATGGAGAGAGGAGCCATGGGGTCACAAAGAGTCAGGCACAACTGAGCATGCATGCATATATGTGTATCCAGTTGTGATTTACACATATTACATTGTGTTAGTTTATGTACATTTACAGCATATGCCTATGAGGTCATAGTTCACAGACACAGTTAAGAGTGTGGACAGGGTACATCAGGAGCCACTCTCCAGCAGGAACACGCACAGACAGACACACAGACGTGGTTTACCAGCAGGTAGAGTCAAGCAGCGTCTTGAGCAGTATCTGTGTGTCCGGTGCTGGCCTAAGAGGGGCTGCTCTGGGACTTCCCTGGGGGGCCAGGGGCTGAGACTCTGTGCTACCAGCAGACGGGGCCCAGGTTCCATCCCTGGTGGGGGAACCTGGTCCCACATGCAACAACTAAGACGCAGCACAGCCAAATAAATAAATAAATACAAAAAAAAAGAGAAAGATACCAATCTAAAAGACATGTGGAATAAACTCCTAGGCCCAGGTAGTGCTTGGTACCACATCAGCGAATGGAACTTAAGTGACTTTGTGTCCCTGTGAAAGTCCTGCTCAACCAGAAACACAGGGCAGGCAGCCTGACCACCCACGGGGCAGCTCTGGGCCTTCTTGCCCATCCAGGGCTCACTGGGGGCTCCAGCCAGTCGGATATTGCCAGTTTTCTCTTCCTTGCTCTTTTCTTTATCCTATAAAGCTTCCTACCTACCCCTCCCCACACTGCACAGTTCTACAAGAAGAGACCATCCACCTCCTGAAGGATGTTTGCATCACATGAATTGTCTTCTTGGATCATTTTTAACAGACTTAAATGAAACATCTCCTGTCTGTAAGAGACTTGAACTTTGAGGGACGATGACTCACTGGCACAAAGGGAAATCATCAGTAGCGAGAGACACATGAAGACAGGAACTTGGAAGTGGAAACATGATTTTGATGGCCTGTGGGGAAGGAAGGGGCTTGGGACAGTGACCTGTATCCATTGGCAGGCGAGCACTTCAGACAGAAGCAGAGACTTGGAGGTGGAATGGACATGTGATGTGCAGGAAAATGGAGAAGACTAAAATGAGTCAGAGATAAGATGCACATTATACTTGGAGTAAATAAGAACTAGCTTGCATGCATGCTAAGTTGTGTCTGACTCTTTGCGACCTCATAGAATGTAGCCCACCAGGCTTCTCTATCCATGAGGATTCTCCAGACAAGTATACCAGCGTGGGTTGCCAGCCCTCCTCCAGGGGGTTTTCCCAACCCAGGGATTGTACCCCCATCTCTTACTACTCATGCACTGGCAGGTGGGTTCTTTACTGCTACACCACTTGGGAAGGCAGATAAGAACCCTGTTTAGTTATTTTGAAGACAATTTCTATCTTTATTTTTCATGTGAGATTCTTGAGCTGAGGTCTACTGTCTTACGCACTCACACACCGACAGCCTGATGGCTCCAGTCCACATAGGGGAGTGGAGATTTTCGGGGCTGCCCTGCCATTGCCTCCACCCCTAACACTGGGGAACCTCTCTCCTCTTTCTGGGGAAGGCAGCGCAGTGTGGTCATGTCAACCCTGGGTTTGGGGCACAGGAAGTATTCACCTTTTTTCTTTTTTTTGGTGGATGGAGGCAATCATCCACTTTTTGCTCCTTTAGTCCTCACTGCAAATTTATATTACTAGACTTCACAACCACTGATGAACCACATAAAACTAAATTAAAAAAACAGACCAAATTCCAAACTAGGTTCAAGAGCATGTTTGCTGAATGACCTTGGGTCAGTCATTCTGATTCTCATGATTTTAACCATATCCACTCTATGTGTAATATTTTGTGTCATAACTCTAATATTCCATAACATTTTCTCCCGTGCATGAGTTATTTCCCTGACTCTTTCTTCCCCTTTTTCCATTTTTGGTGCATAGACTATGCATCTTTATAATATATTGCTTCCTGGCTTCACAGATTGGAGCCCCTCAGCCCACAGACATCCCCAAACTTAGCACAACTTCAGCGTTATCAAGATGAATGATAGTCATGGATTTTACTTTCAATTTTATTTTTTAGTTACGACAGCCTAATTTATTGGTTGTCAGTGCTAGAGGCTACTCTGCACTGATTTTCTAAAAACAGCTAATGTCTAACGTAAATCAATCAAGAGTTGCCACACCCCAGTACAAGGTAAACAAATGTGAACCAAATATTAATAGTGAGATATGGTTTATTTTCCAAAATCCCGTGGAAGACTTAAGTGGGATCCCAGGAACGGGAGTCTGTTTTGAATAGAGAAATGGAGTCTTCAGCTGGACACAAACTGAGAAGATTAGTCCACTAGTTTCTGTGCTTCAGCTGAGTCTGGGAAAGACCTGGTGGTGAAAACTCATGTGCACACAGTCCCATCAGTCATTGCCGTAGCTGAGGGAATGAAGAGCTTGCAAACTGCAGAAACACTTTGTGATTATACTTTCTTCTTAGTTTCAATGTCAAACCATTTTTCAGCCCCCTCGGTAGTATCTGTTTGACACTATCATATACATATTCCTGAATACAACTGTCAGGTAGACCAGATGTCAGCTTTTGGACCTGGGCATGAGGTGCCTAGTTTCATTTGTTGTTGGGTACTTAATAACTTCTGTTTTCTGAACTGTCCTTTATCATTGTCAGAGAAGGATAGCTTAGATTCTTAGGGGAAAACAATAGGAAAATAAATGTGTCTAGAGAATATTTTTCCTCCAACAAGCTAAACTATCTGAAAAAAATTATTTTCTGGGAAAACAATATTTCTGTCTATTGTTTTCATTGGGCTCCCCTGATGCCTCACCTGCTAAAGAATCTGCCTGTAATGTGGGAGACCTGGGTTTGATTCCTGGGTTGGGAAGATCCCCTGGAGAAGGGAACGGCTACCCACTCCAGTATTCTGGCCTGGAGAATTTCATGGGCTGTATAGTCCAGAGGGTCATAATTATTTTCATTATTTTTTTCATATGCATTGCTTTTGACATGTGCTTCTTAGCATCTGAAAGGAAGAAGCATTTGTATGATTAACCTTTCAGAATAACAGGCAACTCCTCTAAGAAAAGTTGTTGCAGAAAATTGTTTTCATCGAGTTTTTAATTTTGAGGGACAATTTTAATAATAATGGTAATAATAGCTAACGTTATTTTCCTAAGCTCTTAATACATATCATCTCAGTAAACTGTTGCATTCAATCATGATTAGGTAGGTATTACTTTTCACATATGCAAAATCAGACAGGAAATAAAGCCAATCATTTTTATTTATTTCCATAAGATTTTACATTGTACTTTTTTTCCTGTGGTAATTTGTGAATGTTGCGATAATCAGAAGTGGTTTTAGCACTGGTTGGAGTGCTAAGTAATTTTGTACACAGGGGTCTCCTTTAATTTTAAAAACTGACATTGACAACAGCAGTTTCCTGTCTTTTATATAGATGAAGGAACGGAGCTTGGAGAAATGAAGTAACTATGCTAATTCCGTTATTCTGAATTCTCATTTTATATTGTGGAAATGATAAGAAGTTATTCATTTGACATTACATTGTAAGTTAATTCATAAGTGAATGTGTGGCTTTTCAACACAGTGGCACCATTAACATTGAAAAAATGAAACAAAATTCAGATAAGAGGCAGGTTCAATTTTAAGCAACACACACTAAAAAATTTCTTGAAATAGGATCTTTCCATAGCTTTCTCATACCTGTGAAGTTGAATACCCCATGAGGATATCATATTAAATAACTGAAATTTAAATTACATCACTGTACAACACCTGGATTATTCACATTTTCCAGGAAAGCTTTTCTCCACATTGCCCTGGTCTGGCAGGTTCCTGACTGTGGTCCAGAGGTGAACAGAGAAGAGTCAAGGGCTTCTCTTTGGGTCAGCAAGTTTGCTGATGTCTTCCTGTTACTTCATCCCCATTGTGTCTTGTCTGTGCCTCCACAACTAAACATGTGCTGATTTCATGTTTTGATCTAAGTTTCAGATTTCCTTTTCTTTAGTGTGTGTTAGTGTTGCCTTTTTTAGATGCTGAGCTCCTATCCCAGGCCTGATGGGGAGGGCCATGCAGTGCTTGAACTGAGCTGGGAAAAGGCAAACATTTATAGCAGCTCTGTCAGTATAAACGATGACTGTTATCCTAGGCTTGTGCCTTTGCTGGCCGACCGACAATGAGTATTTTCATAAAATGAAAGAACCAGTAGCTGCCCTCTTAAGGATGAGGCCCTCAGTCCTTATTAAATTAACTGAAAAGATCAATGCAAACACAGTCAAACGTTATATTGTATGTGATAAAAACAGAAGACAGAAAAGTTCAGTTTAATGCTTTGTCTCTTCTGTTTTTGTTCCTTACAAAACTCTGGAGGATAACAAAGAGAACTCTGATCTCATGTGAAATGGAAATGGACTGAGAGATGCTCAAGGGAAAACGTCCACATGGACTGAATGGACAACAGGAAAGTGGGCAAGTGCACCCAGCCCATCTGGAGAACAAGGGGACCAGGCTGATGGGAGACAGCATGCAGATGAGGCAAAATATCACAGAGACGTGATGACACTGTATGTGGAACTGACCCCCACAATGGGAAGGTCTGACAAGTAGCGTGTGGAAGAGAAAAATCAAAGCTTCCCAAGGTGAGGCCAAGTGCAAACTAATTAAAAATTTTCCTCCAAGTAGGCAGAGACCTGGGGGAAAGAACTTGCCCAAACTGAAGCCGACCTCTCTGCCTTCCTCCTGGGACCCACTTCCTCTTAACTGTGCCCTCCTCCCACTCACGTGGGACAGTGGTGGACCCAGAGCCCAGGGCTCACACATGCTCCAGGCCTCTGTGACCATCTTCCCCCTCGTCTTCTCTGTCCTTGGTTTCCTTCCCTAATAGACAAGAAAATTGATTCTCATGTTAGTATCATTCTGTTTGCTAACCAGTTGGGGCTGGGTCTGTCATACAGAGCAACCACTTTGCTTTTCCTGACAAACCAAACAACAGCCACGTTTAACCCTGTCCTTGATCTTCAATTGGCTCTTTATCAGAGGGGGGGCAGCCTGTGTGTGGGATCATAGGCATGGAAAATTCCAACAGTCTTCAAGTCACAGGGTCTGTTTTACAAATGCTGCAAATGGTAAGAAACTTTCTTATTTTTCAGATATGAGTATGTGTTGAGCTGATGTCCCAGCTTAGATTTAATTGAGATTCAAAGGGCAGAGAGTGAAAATGCCAATAAGTGAGAGTTATCTGAGAATACTAAACAAGTCAACTGACTAAAAAAATTCAACATCAGTAGCTTATATTTTTTCTTGGAGAATATTAGAACAAGATGGAGAAGTGGGATAAGTTTGCCTAATTAGCGAGGGGGGGTAGAGCTCTGCCAGTGTAACTGGCGTGTCCTCCACCCCTGTGCTGCCCTGTCAGTTGACAGCTGTGTTCCTTTGGGGAACTCATTTGAGCTCTCTGAGCTCGAGTTTGTCCTTTTGCTTAAAAAACAAAAGCAATGGCATCTATCTTATAGTGTTCATGTAAGGGTTTAATATTATATGTGTGGGTTCGCCTATTACAGTGCTGGATTTGTGACAGATTGGGGTAAATGCTGCTTTCTTGTGTGTTTATGTAGTCTTTTTTTCTCTCCCTAACACTCCTTTCAAAGTGCTTGACTTCGGCCCTGGGAGGGATGTTTGTCTCAGAATGTTTCAACCTATGCGGTTGTCAAACGTTCTATTTCATTCTTCCCGTTAATTTAATTACAGCACTTGGTTTCTCGAAGCTCATGACTTCATTAAGAAAATATTTTAAAACTGACTGTTTAATCACTTAATTGTAAAACATGAATGGAACTTCAGAGTTAATTAAAGGTGGTGGGTAAGAGTTTAATTGTGACTTTCTGTGCTGGTTTACCGTGCGTCTCAATAGATTGAATCTGGGTTCTCTGTGCTGGCAGGTCAGCAGGCACCTCCCTGGAGCAAGAACAGAAGTCTAGAGGGGAGGGGGAGGGCCCCCGGGCACCGGGGGAAGGGTCCTCACTCTGTCTATATGGGCATCAGAGATGATCCTGAAGAAAACTTACATAACCTCTTTGGGTTTCAGTTTTCTCTTCTGCAAGATGGGCTTTTTACCCCTCTTTTCAGAAGGCATTGTGAGGATGAAATGACTTTCTCTCATGGTCCTTGGGAGTTAACAACCACCTGACCCTCAGGCTGGATGAGAAAAGATGTGGGTGTAGAGAATGCGCTATGAGTTGAATGTGTGTGTCCCTCCAATTATTGTGTTGTGTCCTGACCCCAAGGGGATAGAAAGCGGGGCGATTTTGGGAGGTGATGAGGCCATGAGAGTGGAGCCCTCAAGATGGGATTAGTGTCTTTATAAAGGAGACCCCAGAGAGCCCCTGCTTGCTTCCTCCAGGTGAGGACACAGCAAGAAGATGCTGTCTGTGAACCAGGAAGCAGGTCCTCATCAGACATTAAATCTCCTGTCACTTTGATCTTGGACATCCAGCCTCCAGGTGGGAGAGATGAAAGTCCAGCATTTATAAGCTGCCCAGTTTGCAGTGTTCTGTTCTATCAGGCTGGGTAGACTAAGACAGTCACCTCAAACAAACACTCTTACAAATACAAAATCACAAATAGGTTCAAAATAAAAGGACAGGAAAAGCTGTGCTGTGAGAACACCAAGAAGTAGAAAGCTGGAGTCTCTGTATCAGACGAAGGAGATTTCAGACCAGAAGTATTACCAGGGATAAAGAAAGTCACTTCCTGTGGATGAAAATGTCAGTTTGTTAAGAGGCCCATGCTGAAAGTTTATGCAGCAAACAGAACTTTGAGCCAATAGCACTGCCAGGAGAAACAGACAAATCTCCTGGGACAGTGGAAATTGCAATACCCATCTCTCAGAAAGTCATGGGACAGCTGGAAACAACCTGTGACCTGAGCATCCCTCCAAAAGCAGCCCACACATATCCCCAAGTGCTGGATGTGAATCCAGCCATGTGGCCCAGCACCAGGCATTTACAGGGACTCAGGACATGCAGAGAACAGCACAGGGCAGAACAAGCTCTCTCATGGTGAATTTGGAGGGGGAACAGAGTAGTTCCTGGCAATCCAGGGAGAGGGGAGAGGTCGAGAGGGCAGTCAGAATGCTCGGGATGGGATGTGGGAGAGAAGACCTTTGGCCCTAACTCCCTCCTGGTCCTGGTTCTTGCAGGCAGCATGGGACCCACAACTGGCCCGAGGCTGGGACATGCCTGGAAAGCATGTGACCACGGCCTGCACCACATCCACCCTGGACGTGGCGGGTGGAAGTTTCATTTTTCTATTTTTAGAAATCTCCCCAGATGACTCCCACATGTAGCCACGTGGGACCTACAGCTCACCCTCCCTGCACACGGCTGCCCTGCCGCAGCTGCTGGGCCCTCACATCCAGGAGGAGCTGGCCACTGCCCTTCTTGCCCAGGGCCATCACCCTACAGACAGATTTGTTACTCCTTTCCCATGCCCCCTTCTCATTGCTATCATTACCAGCATGTCCACCCAACACGGATGCCATTCGTGGCTGGGTGCAGTCACCCTGAGCTGGGCAGGATCTTGCTCCTTTCCGTGAGACATTCCATGAGCATTTCTGAGACTCAGGCTCCCCGTGTGTGAGGCGGGGGTGATGACAGTCAGACCCTCAGTGGTGGTGCTGAGCTGACTGACACCTGGGTGAGCATTTAGGACCAAGGACAGCGCTTGCATTTGCAACCTGTGTGGAGGTACTTAAGGCTGCTGATCCATCGATAGTGATGTCAGTATCAACAACAAGAGCTCATTTCTTTCAGGACACAGAGCTGGGGAAAGCTTGGAGCAGAGCCAGTTCAAAACTCAGGATGCAACTTGGAAGGTGGTGTGGCTGGTCACAGCTCACAGAGCTGGAAAAATGGGGGGAGATGAAGTGGCTGAGAACAGCATGGAGGGTTTCATCAGAGTGTGGAGTGGCCTCGCTGTGGGGGTGCATGTGTGCAAATGGGTCAGAGGACTTGTCAAAAGAGTGGAAAATGGAGTAAGAAGAGAAAGATTAAGTCGATAAAAGGAGCATAGTTCAGAGCACTGGGTGTAAGAACTAAGGTGCAAGTGTTATAAAGTGAACTGTGGGTAAAAGACATACATTTGAACATGTGTGACTTGTAATTGCCTTTTTGAGAGAAAGCTTATGAGAGCCAGAGGAGAAGATAAGTGGAGATGAAGATACTGTCATAGACTTGGAAGGATCTGGACAGACCAAGGAAGGAAGTAAGCCCTCTGTGGGGGGTGGGGGCTACTCCACCTGCAGTGGCCCTTGTGTCAACCACCATCTTCCCTGAGGCGTGGGGCCCCAGAGATGTCCAAACATCCTCCTGGAGGCAAATTCCACCCGAGTATTTGGAAAGTATTAATAGATTTAAGTGAAGGTGAAAGTCGTTCAGTCATGTCCAACTCTTTGCGACCCCAAGGACTGTAGCCCGCCAGGCTCCTCTGTCCATGGGATTCTCCAGGCAAGAATACTGGAGTGGGTTGCCATGCCCTCCTCCAGGGGATCTTCCCCACCCAGGGATTGAACCCATGTGTCCTGCATTGCAGGCGGATTCCTTACCAGCTGAGCCACCAGGGAAGCCCCAAAATGTTTGAATAGTTTAAGTATCACAGGATTTGCAGCCACATCTTAACAGTAAAATTAACACAGAAACAACATGGATTGGAATGAAAGGTCACAGGGACTTGAAGAGGCAGCGGGAGATCTCAAATAGGCTGCATTTGCAGTGGTGGACTCTGGCCCTGCGCCCAGACAAGGAGGCTTCTGAGCTCATTTTTCTCTGCTGCTCAGAGTCCTTTCATGGGCAGTCCCAATGGGCAGTGAGCCCCTGACTGAGAAGCATCTAGGCTCCAGGGATCCCTATTTGGTGAAAAGGAGTCACCTTCCAGCAGTGTCACCTTCCCTGATGGCACCAGGCTTGGGGATGTGCCAGCAGGGGTGACACATTTTGAGATGGGGGACCATAGGCCAAAATGGTCCGA
The DNA here is from genome assembly GCA_007570785.1 of Antilocapra americana. NCBI lineage: Eukaryota > Metazoa > Chordata > Mammalia > Artiodactyla > Antilocapridae > Antilocapra > Antilocapra americana. The sequence goes on from ML660204.1 coordinate 14,962,492, forward strand.
CTTGAGAGACGAGTGAGAAGTGGGAGATAGCATGGTTTTAACTTTTATTTCAGGTCAGAAAGATGCACAGATGTCTACACTATTGAGGAATCTAGAGACCTGATTCTTTTTTCAAACTTTAAACATTTTATTTAGTATTGGGGTATAGCCGGTTACCAATGTTGTGGTAGTTTCAGGTGAACAGAGAGGGGACCCAGCCACAAACATCCTGGCTGGCACATAACACTGAGCAGAGTTCCATGTGCTGTACAAAAGGTCCTTGTTGGTCGTCCATTTTGAATATAGCAGAGTGTGTCCATGATCTTTCCAAACTCCCTAACCATCCATTCCCCCTGGCAACCATAAGCTCATTTTCTAAGTCTGTGAGACTCTTTCTGTTTTGTAAATAGGTTAATTTCTATCATTTCTTTTTAGATTCCACATACAAGGGCTGTCATATGGTATTTCTTCTTCTCTGTTGGACTTCTTTCACTCAGGATGAACCTCTCTAGGTCTATCCATGTTGCTGCAAGTGGCAGTATTTCATTCATCTTAATGGCTGAGTAATATTACATATTACTGTATATATGTACCGTATCTATTTTATTCACTCTGGAGGCCCGATTTTTAACATCAGTTGACAACAAAAGCTGTTTCTGGAGTGAGGAAGATGGCCAAGAGTAGAAACTGAGAGCCATGCTGCTCAGTTTGCTGAACAAGATTTTGCTCCAGGTGTCTGTTTCAAGCCTGGAGCCGTGACGTGGCAGAAATACCGACCACACTGGGCTGACTGCACTTTGCGGGTTCCAGGTGTCCCTGTGAGTCAGGCTTCCTCTCCAGGTGACCCCATGTGCCATTGGACACTGCATGAGCACCTATGAGCCCCTGCCCCAGGGGAGCCTCATGCTTCAGTTAAAAAAACAAGGAGCAGCAGAAAGAAATAATGAAAACCAAACAGGAAGGAAGGGTGCAGGTCTCTGCATCCCACAAAGCAGGTGACTGTCTCTGCAGGAGACTCATCAAACAGTATATCAGGGTTTTATTAAGAGGAAGATGGGGCCATAATCCAGGGCCCCAATTCCTGACCACCCAGGAGCCCCTCTCGGTTCACCAAGGGCCCCAGCCTGGCCCTGGCTGTCCTCCCCTTGACCGGCACCCAGGACTATGCCAACATGTGACCAAGACATCATGTGACCCACTGCCACTCAGCCCAGTCTGTCCTGCGGCCCTCCTGTTGCTTGTCCATGCTTGCCGGGTGCTCAGCCCTCGCTTCCCTTCATCCGCGTTTCTCATGCTGGGGTCCTGTACTGCCTTAGACACTGACCCTGTTCTTCCTCATCTGTGTTGTTCAGCTCCCCCTTTATCACCAAGGTAAAATGTTAGAAAAGTCATTCACCCACAATCTTACCCACTTTCTCCCCTTCTGTCTCAACCCCTCCTGTCACCTCTGTTTCTCTCACTTAACTCCTCCCAGGGCCCTTTACACCAGCAATTCTGCAGTGAAGGATTCTCAGAGCAGAAGTCAGATTCCTGGTGAAAGAGAATTCCCCAAAGAGAAGTCTCATGGAGACACACAAAGTCAGGTCCTGGTTAGCAGAAATGAAAGGTATTGTGTGGAAAGAGTGACTTAGTGCTGGGTGCTTCCTGCAAAGTAGTTCCCATGAAATTGAAATATGGTCAGAATCTCGGTTCCAATTTCATTTCTATTAGGTGCTCAGTGGCTAAATTAAGAACTTTCTGGATCCCTCATTTAGATAAACCCTTAACTATTAACCTCTAATAATGTCATCATTTCACTGAGTAGAAAAGAAAACATCTGGGTGAATTCAATGAGCCAAGGGTGTGGACAGGAGGCCTCTGCATTCTAATTGCATCTCACTGACCTTAATGGAAGGTGTGAGCCAGGAGGGAGGGCGTGTGCTGGAGGGCACCCGCCGTAGGAGTGGACGGAAACTCTGTGCTGGTCACGCAGGAAAAGGGGAGCAGAGGGCCCTCTCTTCACCATGAGAGGGCTCCTCATGCCGAGCTCCGTCCTCAGCTCTGTGCCCACTTTTCTTCTGCCCTTTAAAACTGGTGATGATCCATCGCCTTTTGTCTGCTGTCCCGTGTATATCAGGCTTTCTCAGCCTTGGGGGTGAGTGTCCCTAGGGTCTCTGCCCACCCTGCTCTCCTCTGCCTAGATGCGGCCTTGCCCTTTGCAGCCACGGCCGAGGGGTCGGAGCTGCAGGTGGCTCCGTCCTGGTGGCCACACCTCTGGTCACTCTTTCAGGCTGTCAGGCTCCCTGCTTCCCTGGGCCTCATGTTTCTGACCCTGCCTTTATGGGGCATTTCTGGTTCTTCCCTATTTGAATTTGGTCACTAAGGGGACTGAACAAAAACCCATTGTCATACTTTTTCCCAAAAGTAAATTCTATGGATCTGTGTGCAGGTGGATTTATTCTGGAGGTGCTCCCTGGAGCCCTGACCCCTGACCTCTGAAGCAGGGGTAGAGAAGGCCCTGGACTCAGTCCTGGGGACCCCAGGAGATGACCTACAACCTGCGCACTAGTTCCGAGGAGAGACAGGAAGTTGGGGATCCTCAACAGTGGTGCAGGAGTGGGGGTGCCTAGCTGTTCCCAGATAAATTCCTGCTGAGTCAGATGCTCCCACAAAAAAGGTTATGGGGTGCTGAGAAAGAGGAGGGACTGACAGCGTCTGCTGTGTGTTCTTAAGAATCTGTTCTAGAAAAGCGAAAGCATTAAAATAGCCTTGTTGTCCAAGTTTGGAAAGTGATGATGTTCTCAGCTGTGAGCATTCCTACAAGAGCAGAAAGACTAACCTGAAGCTGTGTTTAGCTAGTATTTTCTAGAAAGAGTTCCTGACAGACACTTGTGTCAGGTAACACCTCGTAAGACCACAGAAGATGCCGTGAAATGCGACAGGTGAACCTGACCTCCACTGTCTTTGAGTGAGGGATGGCTACGCACAGGAAACCCAGCACACTTGGAACGGTCACCCTCTGAGGGTGGGCAAAAACAACCCAGAGTCCTACTGGCCTCCTCAGTGGATGATCAGCGCTCACAGGTCACATGAGGGTCACAATCTGAGCCAAAATGAAGTGGCCTCCAAGCTCCACTCTCAGGCTGGCAGCCACGGCTGTGCCAGGAGTGGATGTGCCTGATATTGGGTGAGGGGATGTGTATGCCTGGGGATGGGACATGCCTGACATGGGGTGAGGGTCGCACATGCCAGGGAGGATGGGTGGATGTTGAGGAGTGGCCTGGCAGGCCTCGGCAGGAGGACCAGAGCTCTTCGTGTTCCCAGGTGAGGTGGCTGGGAGAGCCGAGCCTCTGCTCACAGACCCACAGAGAAGAGAGACTCTGGTCTACTTTTCAGAGAGAGGTCACAGATGATCTTGGTATTTGTTAAAGGACAGAGGCATGAAAAGAAGATGAAGTTAGAAGTCTGGGTTTGTAGACAGTGGGAGAGTAGAGGCCCAGGGCTGTCCCTGGCTGTCAGATGCAGGTGTGAGTGGGTGGGGGCCTGGCCTGCAGGCAGAGAGGAGCATTTGAAGACAGGAGCCACCTGTGTCAGACAACAGAGTTAGCTTTTGTGTGTGATGATGACTTTTCATCTGCACAAATCTGGCGTCATGATGACTGAGCAAGTCCAGGGAGATATCAGATGTGAAAGCACAGGTTCGCTGTGATGCCAACTACTAATTTACGTCTGTTGTGCCACGGGACATTTCTGTGTCTGCATTTGAGTAACTGAGGGATAAGTTGGGGCTTCTCCCTTTCCATAGCTATCTGGCTCTTTTTCTTAGGCTAAATTGCCAACATCCATTGGATCATCGAAAAAGCAAGAGAGTTCCAGAAAAATATCTACCTTTGCTTTATTGACTATGCCAAAGCCTTTGACTGTGTGGATCACAACAAACTGTGGGAAATTCTTCAAGAGATGGGAACACCAGACCACCTGATCTGCCTCCTGAGAAATCTGTATGCAGGTCAGGAAGCAACAGTTAGAACTGGACATGGAACAACAGACTGGTTCCAAATCAGGGAAGAAGTATGTCAAGGCTGTATATTGTCACCCTGTTTAGTTAACTTGTATGCAGAGTACATCATGAGAAATCCTGGACTGGATGAATCACAGCTAGAATCAAGATTTCTGGGAGAAATATCAATAACCTCAGATATGGAGATGATACCATTCTTATGGCAGAAAGAGAAGAACTAAAGAGCCTTTTGATGAAAATGAAAGAGGAGAGTGAAAACAGTTGTCTTAAAGCTCAACATTCAGAAAACTAAGATGGTCATGGCAAATAGTTGGGGAAACTATGGAAACAGTGAGAGACTTTATTTTTGGGGGCTCCAAAATCAGTGCAGATGGTGACTGCAACCATAAAATTAAGAGACCCTTGCTCCTTGGAAGAAAAGTTATGACCAGCCTAAACAGCTTATTAGAAAGCAGAGACATTACTTTGCCAACAAAGATTTGTCTAGTCAAAGCTATGGTTTTTCCAGTAGTCATGTAAGGATGTAAGCATTGAATCATAAAGAAGGCTGAGCACCGAAGAAGTGATGCTTTTGAATTGAGGTTTTGGAGAAGACTCTTGAGAGTCCTTTGGACTGCAAGGAGATCCCACCAGTCAATCCTAAAGGAAATCAGTCCTGAATATTCATTGGAAGGACTGATGCTGAAGCTGAAACTCCAATACTTTGGCCATGTGATGTGAAGAAATGTCTCATTTGAAAAGACCTTGATGCTGGGAAAGATTGAAGGCAGGGGGAGAAGGGAACAACAGAGGATGAGATGGTTGGATGGTGTCACTGACTCAATGGACATTAGTTTGTGTAAGCTCCGGGACTTGGTGATGGACAGGGAAGCCTGGCATGCTGTAGTTCATGGGGTCACAAAGAGTCAGACACACTGAGCAACTGAACTGAACTGAAAGAATTTCTGAGAAACTGAGGCTCTCAAATGCCAGCCCTGAGCATCTGAGTCAGTGGGGCCGAGAGTCTTCACTCCTGGGTGTCCAGCCGATGCTGGCCTTGCCGCTCAGGACTGCACTCTGAGAACCACTGTCTGTGCCATCTTACATTCACCTTGGAGGAATGACATCAGCAAGACTGGGAACCGCCAAGCTCTGCGCCCCACAAAATACCAAGTGAACAATGACAGACCTACTGAAGCTGCTCTGCGGGAGCTGCAGTGACCAGGCCCTCTGGTAGCCGGGCAGAGGCTCAGGCCAGAAGCTGAGCCCACAGCAGGGGGAGTTGTATGGTGTTCTGTCCCATCCCTGCTATGTAGCATGCAGTGTGAGCAAGGAGCCACAGGCTCCCGTTTCAGACAGGAGGAGAAGAGAGGAACTTTTTTGCGAGGCTCTGGATCATCTGGAAGCAGCTGGTCTCTGTCTCACCTGGGCCAGGACAACTGCCATCTAGTAATTCTACATCTCATGTCCTTTGGAAATGAGGAAGAAATGAAGACATTTTCAGATAAACGAAAACTGAGAGAATTCTTTATCAATAGACCTTCCCTGCAGTAAATGCTAAAGACTTAGAGACTAACCATAACAGAAATGGGTACACAATACAGAAAGACGTGATTTGTGGCATCAATAACAAAGTATGGAGGGCAAAGTGACATAACAGTAGAATTTTTGTATGTCATTGGAGCTAAGTTTTCCATTTAAAATTGACTCATGACTTTAGGCTATTTTACGTAATTCCCATGGTAACTACAAAGAAAGTATTTATAAAATATACAGTAAGGGAAGCAAGGAGGGAACAAGTTGTCACTCTGAAAAATCAACTAAACACAAAGGAATGCAGTAAGGTAGGAAAAGAGGAAGAAAATTGTAAGACATACAGAAAGCAAATAGCAAAATGACAGAAATAAATCCTTTCCTGTCAGCCCTTACTTTCAATGTAAGTGGGTTAAACTCCCTAAAGACATAGAGTGACAAAATGGATTAAAAAACAAAACCAAAACAAAATAGGATCCAACTATATGTCTGTAGGGGACTCACTTTAGATGTCAGGACAAAAATGAGCTGAAGGTTAAAGGACTGAGAATGAGATTCCACATCAGCTGTAACCAAAAGAGATCAGGGGTGGCTACACGTATCTCAGAGCTCCTAAATATTGACAAACATTGACAGAAATGAAGGGCACAACAGGAGCCCTGCAATAATAGTGGGAGATACCAATGCTCCTTTTCCAATAATGGACAGAGCCCCCAGACAGGAGATCAATAAGCAGACAGAGGCTTCGAATAACATGGCAGACCACCTGAACCTAACAGAACACCCCACTTGACAGCAGCAAAGCACACATTTTTCTCAAGTACACTTCGAACATTCTCCCCAAATGAACACAAAGCAAACATTATTAAATTTACGAAGACTGAAATCATTAAAAACATCATTTTTGATCACAATAGAACAAAACGAGGAGTCAGTAGCAGATGGAAATTGTAAAATCCACAAACATGTAGAAATTAAACAATACTCTCTGGAACAACCAACAGATGAAAGAAAAAAAATCACAAGGGAAATTAGAAATTATTTTGAGATAAATGGAAACAAAAACATGACATACCAAAATGCATGGGATGCTGAAAAAGCAGTGCCATGAGGGAAATTGACAAGTGTAAGCATGTACTTTAAAAAAGAAAGCATCTCAAATAATCTAACTTTTCACCTTAAGGGACAGAGAAAAGAGAGTAAAATGAACTCAGAGAAAGGACTCTATGAAATATACAATCGTGTTCACAGAAGCCAAAAGTTGGAAGCAACCCATCACCCCATCAATGGATGAATGGATATTCAAAATGCTGTGTATATGTACAGTGGAATCTATTTCCTTAAAAGGGGAATTTTGACACATGCTGCAACTTGGGTGATCCTTGAAAACATCTTTCTAAGTGAAATAAATCAACAGGAAAGAATGCTGCACAATTACACCTAAACGCACTATTAATACTTGGAACAGTCAAAGTCACAGAGATAAAGATGGACAGTCACAGGTGCTGAAGGAGAGTGTGTAAGCGGGACAGGGTCTCAGTTTGGGAAGATGCAGGGTTCTGTGGATGGACAGTGGTGATGGACCCATGGCAGAGAATGCACTAACACCACTGAGCGTAAGTGGTTAAGATGGGACATTATGCTAAGTGTATTTTATCACAATTAAAGAAAGAGATGAGACTAAGATTCACGAGCAATTCCTTCCTAAAGCTCTGCAGGAATTCAGTCCGCCCCGTATTTCCATGTCAACCAGCAGCAGAGGAAGCTCTATGTGAGTTCAGTCACATCAAACTTTGCTGACAAAACTCAGCCCTGGAGTCAAGGCTTCAACTGCTTTTCTTCATCCATGCAAAAAAGAGTGACTCCACTGTCCCTGAACTACGTGATTTTCGCAGGTACGGTATATTTATAAGCAAACTATGTGCTGCTGCCGTGTGCATGCGTCAACAGATGTCTGTGAGGAGGGACTGCAGGTGAGAAGGAGGTGGTTTGTCAAGGACCAGATGCCTCCGTGTTCTTTGCCAGATGAAAGTCAAGTGCCACCTGGAAGAAGTTTCACCATTTGGTATATATTTAAAAATAGTCACTCTCTGAATTAAAATGTTAATTTATAATGATTATGATGAGCAAAATAATTAGGAAATAGAGATTTACTGTCTCAGGGTGCTGGCTAATTCAGACTTTGATGATATTGAATGACTGATGTGTCTGTGGCTAACCAGCTAAATGGATGGACAAAAACCGAAAATCCAAAAAAAAAACTTTTAAAAAAGAAAACAGAGGCAATGATTGAACAATAGTGCATAGATAAAAACTTGCTGTTTCTTTTTTTTAATGGGAAGTTAAGCTCAGGGAATCCTGATGTGCTGTGGTCCATGGGGTCGCAAGGAGTCACATACGACTTAGTAACTGAACAACAAAAGCTCTGGTCAGAATTAGCACTATGTTTGGGATCTGCCTTTTTACTTCCTAAAAAAGTTTAACATTTGGATCCAAAATTTTTCACAGCATCAAAAAGCTTTTTTAATTGGGATTGCTAATGCTTTTAAAATGAATATTCTTACTATTTTTTAGGGAATCAGGTCATTTATGATTGTTGATTTCTGAACTTTTTAATGGACACAAAACTATTTCCTGGTCATCCAGCTACAGAATTTACTAAAAGCAAGTGATATTTGTGTAAGGAAACTATTCCCCCTCCTCAGCTACCACCACACAAACATGTTATATAAATGCAAACACAAACTCTTAAGCTAAAATAATTCTTTTTTCTTTGATACCTCTCACTTAAAGGATTGTACCAGTTCATAAATTGACCAGCTCATTCACAAACTGTTGCAAGTTTTAATTTGTAATAGGACATTCAGAATAAATAATTTTGTTGTCAGTGTGTGTGTACCTTTTCCTGGCAAAGTAACAACAGAGCTGAAGGAACTGTATAATTTCACGCACAACCAAATGTTTCAAAGCCGTGAAACATGGCCTTTACTTAATTTCCCCAGGGAGTATTTGGAGAGAAAGCTTGGAGGACTTCTCAGGTCTCCTCCGCCAGTGAGAACAGAACCCGCTTGTTCCCTGCCAGCTTTCTGTCTCTCCAGGAAACACCTGACCCTGAACCCAATTGAACAGCTGACTCATCGATTCCAGGAGTGCCTGGTCAAGATTGCTTCTAGACCATCACCCCAAGGTGCCCACCAGCATCAGCTGTGTCCTGGGCTCTGCCTAACCCACCTCTTCCCTGCTTGCAAACCTGCTTGAATGTCACCCATCCCAGGTCCAAACCCCAGAACCCAGGCTCCAGGCCTGAAGACGGTGACCATCTGCCATTTGAGCTCATCTGGGGCACTCATCACAACCCTCCAGAAGGCCCCCCCTGGCATCACCCCAATACTGACCCCCCCTGCCAACAACCAGGCTCCCAGGAGGGTCTCTGCCTGTCCAGCCCCCAGAGGGGCCGCCTCTTTGCTCAGGTTTCCAGTCAATTGCCAGGGCATCCTCACCTGCCCTCCCGAACAGTCTGACGTCCTCCCCATTTGGCCTCATGCTGCAGCCTCAGGCCTGGCCTCCATGTTCACGAGGCCTCCACTAGCCAAGGTTTTCTTGGCTCACATCTCCTGACTCCCTCCTTTGTCGATAATCATGTTGATGCTAACCTGATGGGCAATCTCACCAAGAGAGACTCGTGGAGGAAGCTATGTGAAATGAGGTGCTATCGACGCATAGTCACTCCTTAATATACAGTTTCTAAAATTTCATATCAGATCTGCTTCAAGTGGGATAGATCCCGACACGCAGTGGACAGAATGTCCAAGAGGCACTTCTGTGTACAATATGCTGACGGGCTTTACGGCCACATTAACAGGCTAGTTTGGACACTGTATACTGCATTGCTCTGACAATCTTTCCTAAGATGGAAAAGTGGTTATTTTGACTCAACTGAATTGGCTCCTTTAAGATCAGAATCCTTTTCTTGCCATGGATGAGCCTGTGAGGAGACAATTTCAGAGGCAATCTTACATTTCAAACCCTGATGCGGAAGTGCTGCACCAGTGACGTTGTGCAGATGGCCTGAAAACCAGGTTATTTCTGCTCGCTACAGCCCTGGTGCTCGTGGGCCATTTTCCATTTCATATATCTCATCCCATTGTCTTCACAAATACACGTGTACTTGTCAGGTCAGCTGTCTTGATGTTTGGTTCAGAAAATATGGTCCCTATAATTACAGCCCTTCCCAGGGTGAGGACAGGAGCATCCACTCATAATCCCTTTATCAGGGAGCTGCGGATTTATCTCTCGCCAAATGAAAATGGAGAAATTTCAAGGGCAATTTATCTAATTCTCTCCCGGCCTATAATTTTTTAAAAGAAGTTTTCCCTGATGAGGAAAAGTGTGTTTTTAAGAGGGATTTGGATCTCTTATGCATTCCCTGGCCTCTGATTGACTTTAAATAATTGTCCTAATTAAGCACCAAGGTGAGTTTCTAAATCTTTTTTTTTTTTTCCCCTCGAAGGAGCATGGATGATTTTGAGGTTATTTTATAGTTGCTTTGCCATTGGGATTCTATTTTCCAAAGCAAAACTATTCAGGCTTTCTTCTAGCTTTCCAGACTCACATTTTCCTGCCATTGGCCCCTCTCCTCTGTCTGCACCTGCTTCTTCCCAGGTCCCTGTGACAGCCTCTGGGGGCTCTGGGGGCCCCTCTGTCAGCGTGCTTGTGTGTGTATATGTGTGTGTGTGTGTGTGTGTGGTGTGTGTGTGTGTGGTGTTTCATGCTGGCTAATCGTCCCCATAAAGCCTCCTGTGAATGGGAGCTGTGGCCCGAGCATCTCTGTCCCCCAGATTCATGTGCTGACCCCGAGCCCCAGGGGATGGTGTCAGAAGTGGGACCCCGGGAGGTCAGGGTGCAAGGTGGAGCCCCCAGGATGGGACCAGTGTCCTTATAAAGCAGACCCCACAGGGCCCCCACCCCGCCTCCAGGTGAGGATGAGGAACCTGCCAGAACCTGGCCTTGGACTCTACCTGCCGGACCGTGAGGAGCAGCGTGTGCTGTTGAGCTGCCAGGCACGTGCGTTTGTTATAGCCCCTGAGGACAAGGCCCATGTCCTGTACAAACCATCGCAGCTTCCAGCCGAGCTGGATGGCCGTGTAAACACGCCTCTGCCAACCGCTGGGGCCACAGCCTGACTGAGACTGGTGGTGACAGCACAGACCTGCAGCTGGGAGGCAGGTGTGTGGGGCAGAGGATGACCCTGCGTGTGTGCGCGTGTAAGGACAGCTACTCACACACAGGGAGTGAGATGACTTGTGAACACCATTTACAACGAGTACTGGAGGCCGCCGCCCTGTAGACTCCAGCCTGTCCCATGTGCAAGGGGTGACATGCCCGTTCAGCCCTGCTTCCTACACCCCCTGACTCCTAACCCTGCAGGGCATCCCCATCAGCTGTGGGAAACTGCCTGGCATTGGGCAGGGCCTGGATGGGGACCCTGGGGCTGGAGGAGTGTCTCTGGGCCTGGAGGAGAGACCCTGGGCCTGGAGGAGAAACCCTGGGCCTGGAGGAGACCCTGGGCCTAAAGGAGAGACCCTGGGCCTGAAGAGGAGATGCTGGGCCTGAAGAGGAGACGCTGGGCCTGGAGGAGAGACCCTGGGCCTGAAGGGGACCCTGGGCCTA
>ML660204.1:14973662-15114098 GCA_007570785.1 Antilocapra americana
TGAAGGGGACCCTGGGCCTAGAGGAGAGACCCTGGGCCTGAAGGGGAGACCCTGGGCCTGAGAGGGGGCACCCTCTTCCTCCTCAGAGATCACTGTCCCTCTTCGGGACCCTTGCCCCCTCAGGCACACGAGTGATAGCCCCATAGGGTTATTTGGTTTCTCCCTCTGATGGCAGTTAACGGACACACTCATGTCAGTAATAAGTCATTTTACATCCGATTAATGAAAGGCCTTCACACTCTCTGAGTGCAGATAATAAACAAATGTTCCACTCTATTTTTTATAATCGATGAAATGATTCTCTCTGAACCTGAATGCCTGCAAGGGATTTTGGCTCAGATCTACCTTAGAACATGGCTTAAAACCACTGGATTCATCCTAATTAACAACCCGTGCTTTCGAGGTGTTTCCCTCCTACCCTTTTTAAAAACGTAGAGTGTTTTTTGTTTACTTGTTAGTTTTTATTTTTGGCTGTGCTGGGCCTTCGTTGTTGCACATGGACTTTCTGTATTTACACTGCATGGGGGCCACTCTTCCTTGTGGTTTGGGGGCTTCTCATTGTAGTAACTTCTCTTGTTGCTGAGTACAGGCCCTAGGGTGCATGGGCTCAGTAATTGTGACTCATGGGCTCAGTAGCTGTGGCTCACAGGCTCAGTAGTTGTGACTCATGGGCTCAGTAGTTGTGACATGGGCTCAGTAGTTGTGACTCACGGGCTCAGTAGTTGTGACACGGGCTCAGTAGTTGTGACACGGGCTCAGTAGTTGTGACACGGGCTCAGTAGTTGTGACATGGGCTCAGTAGTTGGGGCTCACAGGCCCAGTAGTTGTGACATGGGCTCAGTAGTTGGGGCTCACAGGCTCAGTAGTTGGGGCTCACAGGCCCAGTAGTTGTGACTTGTGGGCTCAGTAGTTGCAGCACCTGGGCTTTGTTGCTCTGCGGCACGTGTAATCTTCCGACACCGGGGATGGCACTTGTGTCTCCTGAACTGGCAGGGGAACTCTTATCCACTGTACCACCAGGGAAGTCCGAGGTGCACTTTTAAGGGAACAAAAAGACAAGTCACAAGTTTCTCTGTTTCCCATGATTCCTCATAGAGCAGGAGAGCACCTGGGTTTATGTCCACCACCTGAGAGTTATGCTAGTTTCTGTCTGTGTCTGTCTTTGGCAGTATAAGTGCCTATCGGTTTAGCTCTTGGCACCAAATGGAGAGGCTCAGAACTTGGGAAGAGAGTCTGTGTGAAAAGGTGTCACTGGGTTTCAAGCTCCTGCCTGTGCTTCAGAGCCAGCATCTTTCTGAATAAACAAAAAAAAACACTCGGTTAGGTTTTCAAGAACTAATTAAGGCCTGTGCAGCTTTGTGAGAAACAACCTCATCCTTTTCAGGCCCCGAGAATTAGCCCGAGCTTGGATGGCACCTCGGGAGCGGTTCCAACCATTTCTGTGCTGGCCACCTCATTGCTGCGGAGCCTCCACTGCTGTGCCCGAGAGAGAGGAGGGCTAGGGGGGCCCTGACACCTCGCATGGGCACTGAGCCCGCTGCGGGGGCCCAAGGAGCCAACGTGTGCTGGCCGTCAACTGGTCAGCTCTGTTCCCGGGTCGGCAAAGTGGAACTCAAAATGGGCATTGCCAGTGTTCCTGATACAGTTCTGGCTCTCTGCACTCTGGGAAAATAAACACAAATGTTTGTGTTGGCGGACAGCACAGTCTCCCTCCATTCCCTTTATTCCACCATGAGCTTTTCATCTAAAAGCACATTAAGCTCGCGGGTAGCTGGCTCTGCCACCGCATCAAGCCCTCTTCATGAAATGAGAGCCGTCCGTCTGTGATGCAGCGGCTGGGTAATGTCATCCCTCCGCTGTCATTGTAAGTGCTCCTGTGCAGGGACTGCCCTCCTCCTGCAATCACAGTGGGATCCAAGTTGGGCTCTGATGGGCCATGTGCCAGGCCGGCACTGACAGCGGGCACTGCTCAGCCAGCATGCTCTTGGCCTGTCATCTGGGTAAGGCTGTCAGGATCAATCCCATCCTTTTTACTGAGCTTTTCCCTCTAAAATAACATTATCACTTGAAAATGCAAGTATTTATGAAACTGGAAAGTAGAAGAAAAATGGCACCAAGAAAATAAAGTCAGGCCCCATTGTCTGTTGAGTCCGTTGTGGAAACTGGTCTCAGGTGGAGGCTGGAAATGGACCGTCTGTGACCCCGGGGAGTGAAGGCCAGTCTGCATGGCAGGCCTCTTGCTCCAGGTCTGCAGGGGGAGCTGCCACCTTCCCTGGTGCTGTGGGCTGACCAGGTCTCTCTACCCGACAACTGCCCTTCTCATCTGGGCAGATCCACTGCTAGACTATCTCATGTAGCTTCCAGATGCTTTGGGATGGAGGAGGCAGCCAGCTAAGGGATTGGGGGAGGTGGAAACACCAGCCACATATGAGGGCCCATGAGGAGCTGTGTCCAAACCTTTCCTCCCTCCTTGGCTGATGCTGGCACCATAAGAGGTGTTTCTATGAGAGCCTGGACTCAAGGGGCCTGTAACCTGGAAGCTTCCATGGCACACGTGTGGCCAAGGGCCTCTTGCTGTTCCTCGAGTCTAGAATGTGCTGTTACCTGTGTGAGGTTACTATGTTACAATCTTCCTTTTGTTGGTAAAACTCAAAGTTTTCAGATAATATTTAGTGGTCACATCTTATGTCATCTTTTTAGTCCCTTGCCTGGTTTGGAATTATTATTACTACTGAGTATTCTGATCTTAGAGTTTATCTTTAAAAAGGGCAAATAGTTTTGAAAACCATTAGGTACTTCAAATTTTACTTAATTGATGGTTACCAATTTTAATACCACACTTTCATGCTCTCATAGAAGTTAAATTTGCTGGCTTATTGAGAAGTCCCAAAGGATGAAAACCTCTAGAATAGATTTGTGGAAAAAGGAGGGGTGATCAAGTGAGGTAACAATTAGCAGAAGAATACGGATGTACCTTACTGAATTGATCAGTTTGATAGTAGTTTCTTAATTTATAATTTATTTATTCCTGTATGTATCATATTTTAAACATAGGTTTATTGGATTGTAATTGATTTACAGGAGTCTGGACGTACTTAATGCACATAATTTGATGAGTGTAGCGATATGCATATACACATGGAACCATCACCATGTCAGGATAGTAAACACCCTTCACCTTCATGCTGCTGCTCCTATTCTTGATCATAAGAGCATTCAACATGAGACTTGCTGTCTTAAACTTTCAGTGCACAGTCAGTGTTGTAACTACACACACCCTGTTCCATGGTAGAAATGAGAACTTAGTCATCTTTCCTAACTTAAATTTTATACCTTTTGAAGAAAAATTATTCCCAGCCCTTAGAAATCACCATTTTACTCTCTGCATCAAGCATCTATGACTTCATATAATGGGATCATGCAGTACTTGTCCTTCCGTGACTAGTTTGTTTCACTCAGCATAATGTCTTCAAAGTTCATCTGAGCTATTTCATATGGCAGATATTTTTCCTTTTAAAGACTAAATAAGATTCTATTGTATGTATATGCACATTTTCTTTATCTATTCACCCATCGGCAGACATTTAAATTGTTTCCGTATTTGGCTATTGTGAATAGTTCAGTTCAGTTCAGTCTCTCAGTCGTGTCTGACTCTTTGTGACCGCATGAATTGCAGCACGCCAGGCTTCCCTGTCCACCACCATTTCCTGGAGTCCATCCAAACCCATGGCCATCGAGTCGGTGATGCCATCCATCCATCTCATCCTCTGTCATCCCCTTCTCCTTCTGCCCTCAATCCTTCCCAGCATCAGGGTCTTTTCCAATGAGTCAACTCTTTGCATGAGGTGGCCAAAGTATTGGAGTTTCAGCTTCAGCATCAGCCCTTCCAATGAACATCCAGGACTGATTTCCTTCAGGATGGACTGGTTGGATCTTCTTGCAGTCCAAGGGACTCTCAAGAGTCTTCTCCAACACCACAGTTCAAAAGCATCAATTCTTTGGTGCTCAGTTTTCTTCACCATCCAACTCTCACATCCAGACATGACTACTGGAAAAACCATAGCCTTGACTAGATGGACCTTTGTTGGCAAAGTAATGTCTCTGCTTTTCAATATGCTATCTAGGCTGGTCATAGCTTTTCTTCCAAGGAGTAAGCATCTTTTAATTTCATGGCCGCGATCACCATCCACAGTGATTTTGGAGCCCAAAAAAATAAAGTCTGACACTGTTTCCCCATCTATTTGCCATGAAGTGATGGGACGAGATGCCATGATCTTAGTTTTCTGAATGTTGAGCTTTGAGCCAACTTTTTCACTCTCCTCTTTCACTTTCATCAAGAGGCTTTTTAGTTCCTCTTCACTTTCTGTCATAAGGGTGGTATCGTCTGCATATCTGAGGTTATTGATATTTCTGCCGACAATCTTGATTCCAGCTTGTGCTTCATCCAGCCCAGAATTTCTCATGAGGTACTCCACATATAAGTTAAATAAGCAGGGTGATAATATACAGCCTTGACCTACTCCTTTTCCTATTTGGAACCAGTCTGTTGTTCCATGTCCAGTTCTAACTGTTGCTTCCTGACCTGCATACAGGTTTCTCAAGAGACAGATCAGATGGTCTGGTATTCCTATCTCTTTCAGAATTTTCCACAGTTTGTTGTGATCCACACAGTCAAAGACTTTGGCATAGTCAATAAAGCAGAAGTAGATATTTTTCTGGAACTCTCTTGCTTGTGCGATAATCCACCGGATGTTGGCAATTTGATCTCTGGTTGTTCTGACTTTTCTAAAACCAGCTTGAACATCTGGAAGTTCGCGGTTCACATATTGCTGAAGCCTGGCTTGGAGAATTTTGAGCATTACAATACCAGTGTGTGAGATGAGTGCAATTGTGCGGTAGTTTGAGCAATCTTTGACATTGCCTTTCTTTGGGATAAGAATGAAAACTGACCTTTTCCAGTCCTGTGGCCATTGCTGTTTTCCAAATTTGCTGGCATATTGAGTGCAGCACTTTCACAGCATCATCTTTTAGGATTTGAAATAGCTCAACTGGAATTCCGTCACCTCCACTAGCTTTGTTTGTAGTGATGCTTCCTAAGTTCCACTTGACTTCACATTCCAGCATGTCTGGCTCTAGGTGAATGACCACACCATCATGATTATCTTGGTCATGAAGATCTTTTTTGTACAGTTATTCTGTGTATTCTTGCACCTCTTCTGCTTCTGTTAGGTCCATACCATTTCTGTCCTTTATTGAGCCCATCTTTGCGTGAAATGTTCCTTTGGTATCTTTAATTTTCTTGAAGAGAAAGGCTGCATCAAATCTTCAACTCTTCCAAAAAACTGGTGAAGAAGGAACATTTCTCCAGATGAGGGCAACATCACCCTAATGCCAAAGCCAGACAAAGACACTGCAAGAAAATCCAATATCCAATATTCCTGATGAATATAGACATAAAAATTCTCAATAAAATGCTAGTAAATTGGATAAGAAAGCATAGTAAAAAGACTGTACACCATGATCAAGTGGGATTTATCTCTGGTATGTAATGATGGTTCAATATATGCAAATCAATAACAGTGATACAGCACATTCACAGAATGAAGGATAAAAATACGATTATCTCAATAGATGTGAAAAAAGTATATGACAAAATAAAAAATCTGTTCATAACAAAAGTTAAACAAACTAAGAACAAAAGAGATTTATCTCAAGATAAAAAAGGTCATGCATGACAGGAGCACAACTAACGTCAAATTCAATGATGAAGAGTTGAAAACTTTTCCTATAACATCAGGAATAGGGCAAGGATACCTACTCTTGCCACTTCTATTCAACAGAGTGGGAAGTCCTAGCCAGAGCAATTAGATAAGAAAAAGAACTAGAAGGCATGTAAATTGGAAGAAAAGTAAAATTTTTGTTTAAATATAACATGATCTTATATGTAGAAAATCCTAAATACTCCACACAAAAAATGAAGAAGTAATAAATAAATTCAGTAAATTTGAAGGATACAGACTCAGTATACAGATATCTGTCATTTTTTTGTACATGAGGAATGAACTAACCAAGGTGGAAATTAAAAAACTGAGGCCATGTATGTTCAAAAGAATAAAATACTTAAAAATAAACTTAACCAAGTATGTGAAAGACATGTACACTGAGAAGTGCAAATCTCTGATGAAAGAAATTGAAGAAGACACAAATAAATGGGACAACTTCCCATGTTTATGGATTGAAAGACAATATTGTTAAAATAGCCATACTAGCCAAAGTAATCTACATAGTCGGTGCAATCTCTATCAAAATCCCAATGACATGTTTTTACAGAAAATTGTTAAAAATCCTAAAATTCATAGGGAAGCACAAAATACCTCAAATAGCCAAAATAATTTCTTTTCTTGAGAAAGAAAAGCAAACATGGATGTAACACTTTTTGATTTCAAAATATATCACAAAGCTGCACTAGTTGAAACAGTATGATATGGCACTTAGAGATAAGAATGGATGGAACTTGAATAGGGAATGATGAGCAGTTTAGTCTGGATGAAGCAAATGTGCATCACATGGATGGATATGTGAGTATGAGGAGTCTGGATGTCGGCAAGGCAGCCAGAGAGCTGTGGATATGTAGCACGGGAAGGTCCCTTCAAGTTCACGTTTCAGACTTTCTGAAATAGTCCCTTTAGCAGGGAAGATACTCTAGGCCACCTCCCAAAACCATTGTTGTTTGCAGCAAAATAACTCAAAATAACTCTTATAATCACAACTGTTTCCAATGCAACCACATTTAAAGGACATAAGGTACTTATCTATTTTGTCAAAAGAGGTATTGATTAGTTTGCATTCCCACCAACAGTGTAAAAGGGTTCCCTTTTCTCCACATCCTCTCCAGCATTTATTGCTTGTAGACTTTTGGATGGCAGCCATTCTGACTGGTGTAAAGTGGTACCTCATTGTAGTTTTGATTTGCATTTCTCTGATAATGAGTGATGTTGAACATCTTTTCATGTGTTTGTTAGCCATTTTTATATCTTCTTTGGAGAAATGTCTGTTAAGTTCTTTGGCCCACTTTTTAATTGGGTTGTTTATTTTTCTAGAATGGAGCTGCAGGAGTTGTTTGTACAACCACTATGGAAAACAGTGTGGAGGTTCCTTAAAAAGCTGCAAATAGACCTGCCATATGACCCAGCAATCCCACTGCTGGGCATATACACCGAGGAAACCAGAATTGAAAGAGCCACGTGTACCCCAATGTTCATCGCTGCATTGTTTACAATAGCCAGGACATGGAAGCAACCTAGATGCCCATCAACTGACGAATGGATAAGAAAGCTGTGGTACATATACACAATGGAATATTACTCAGCATTAAAAAAAAATTCATTTGAAGCAATTCTACTCAGATGGACGAAACTGGAGCCCATTATCCAGAGTGAAGTAAGCCAGAAGCAAAAACAACAATATAGTATATTAACGCATATATATGGAATTTAGAAAGACGGTAACGAGAACCCAACATACGAGACAACAAAAGGAACGCAGATGTATAGAATAGACTTGTGGACTTTGTGGATGAGTGTAAGGGTGGGATGATATGGGAGAAGGGCATTGAAGCATGTTAATTTTCATATGTCTAGTCAATCGCCAGCCCAGGACTGATGCTCGGGGCTGGTGCAGCGAGATTTCCCGGGGGGGGGGAGGGAAGAGGGAGGGGGGTTCCGGAGGGGAAGCATATGTAAACCCATGGTGATATCATGACAATGTATGGCAAAAACAATTAAAAAAAATAATAAATAAAAAAATTAAAAAAAAGAGGTATTGATTACCAATATCTGAAAGGTAATACATGTATCTTTGCAACTCCAGTGATTGGAAATTATAAGCCAAAACATTATTGATGCATATATGCATTGCTCTACACTACAGGCACAGTGCAAGTAAAAGTGTTAGTCACTCAGTCTTGCCCTTCTCTTTGTGACCCTATGGACTGTAGCCCAACAGGCTCCTCTGTCCATGGGATTCTCCAGTCAAGAATACTGGAGTGGGTAGCCATTCCCTTCTTCAGGGGATCTTCCCGACCCAGGGATTGAACCCAGATCTCTTGCATTGCAGGCAGATTCTTTACTGTTGAGCCACCAGGGAAGCCCTGTAGGGGTAACAACAGGCACTGTAGGAACAACAAAGGATATGTAACAAAGGTCACTGAAAGGTTGAAGCTGAATGAACAGAACTTTATATTTAGATGGAAAAGCAGCAACTTAAAATCATGACTAGCTCAAAATAGCATTAAAAATGTTTTTTTTCCCCCCACAAACCTGCAGGAATCCCACTTACATTTAAAGGAGCTTTGTAACAGCCAGGATTTATCATAAACACACCATTTCACTCTTCATTAACTCTAGAACCTTAATTTTGAAAACAAAGTTTATATCATAATGGCATGGCAGGTTATGTGCAAGTGATCTTTAGATGCAAATATAGGCCAACTCTATTGTTGAAATTGCTTCTAAGAACCACAGAAAGGAGAACCCATAAGATACATTTCTCAGCGGCTTCACACCTGCCGCTGAGTGTCCCAAAGGAGGACTTTTCAGCATCCGAAGAATGTGAGTTCACTTCCACAAACACTTCACCCCACACTCAGGGCACCCCAGAAAGGCTTTCCTACATTATTGTAATCTGCATCCCTGTAAAATACACCCTATAGAATTCTATTTCTATATGTCTTCAATTAGCAGGAGAAAACTAATTGTTCTTGTTCTGGTTTTCATTTTGGGGGGAGGGGTCTCTTGTTAAGCTTTGCGTTGCTTGATCTCCTATTTATTGCAGTTCGCACTCCAGTTCTAACAACCACTACACTGCCCCTGCTTCCAGGTGTGTGTGCCTTCAGGAATTTATGATTTATTTCCACATGTGAAAACACCGAACGAGGCAGGACCAAGGACAGTGCCCGTACCTCCCCGTTAGCCATCATTCGTCCCTGAACAGAGGCCTCTGGATACTGCCATTTGAACAAAGCAGTCGTCTTTGCTTGTGGTCATTTAGACGATTACAAATCAAGTTTATTTATGCTATAATTCAATACACAGTCATCATCTTGCCCTCGATGAAAGCAATTCATATTGGGCATCTCCAGTGTGACAGGTAAGGAGACCACTGAGATGAATGAGATACGGTGTCTATACCTGATAAAGTGGATCCAACAGCACGGTGAGTGCAATGGTAGGGAGGATGCATGGGTGAAAGGGTGGGTGAGTTTGGCTGTGATGGTGGCATCATCGTGTATTTGTGCTTCATCTCAGGATGTAAAGGCACCTGGAGTGAGACTTAGAAATGCCTTCCCAGGCAGACCAGGAGGTCGCTGCATGAATTTTCAAGCAACAGAGATCAATGTCTATTGTGTCTAAAATACACAGTTTTTATTTCCTCCCAAATCTAGGTGAGAAATAGTTTGACTTGGGGACAGTTAAACATGCTGCTCTGAGGACAGAGGGGGCGCCATGCACCTCCAACAGAAGAGTCGCGGGTGAAGGTGAGACACCATCAACTGTGTCTCGAGGGAGCCTGCAGCAGAGAAGTGGCCTAGGGTGGGCGGGGCGCTAGGTCAGCACAGGAGAGACCAGCAACGTGGGCAGGCCCCCTGGGGAATGGCCTCATGGAAGCGGGTGGGGGCCTGGGGCTGGGGGTGACAGAGCCTTGGGGGGGTAGTCACCCTAGGGAGCCAGGCTGCCTGCCTGTTGGGGTGTCCCCACTCAGTAGGACCCTCCAAGAAGGTGCCTCAGGCCCTGTGGGGCCCCAGATGCAGAGCTCCTCACCCGGCCTGGGAAGTTTGCAGGGTCTGGTCATGAAGGCCTCATAAACAGCTCCTGAGAGAAGACCTGAGTGACTGACAGCCCAGAGGCCACGGCCCTACGGCACCATGAGTGGATCTGCTCCTGCTTCCATGGAAACGCACAAGCTTGGGAGACAAGGTGCGGGTTTTAATGACAGACTTCTTTTTATAACTTCCCTACCTTATCCTCTTCCATCTGACCACCGTTCCCATGGCAACTGGATCAGAAAGGCCATCGGCAGCCAGAACTCCGATCTGCCCAGAGGATTTTGAGATTGTGAGCCCAGCTTCTCTGGGAGGCTCACCCCCATGTGTGTCGGCTGGGTAGAACCTGCTGCAAGGGTCCTGGACACTCAGCTCCTGCTGTGTGGATGAAACTGCAAAGGCTGCATCCAGGGGGGCAAGTGTGGGACCGAGTTCTGGTCCCACATTGTGGACAACTCTACAACTAAAGAGAACAGTATTGGGCTGCCTATGGGTGGAGGAGGAGTACACTTTGGCAAGTCACAGTAACTCTCCCAGAATGCCGCCTAGCACATGGGTCGAGAGCCCACAGCACATTTTGTTGCCACCTGAGGAAACACATTCCCCCTGGACAGTGCTGCCTCTTTGTCCACCCGCTGCTGTCAGCACCAAAGAGGAGTCGGGTGTCCTGTCTGTCCACCTGCGGGCGTCAGGGCAGCTCTATCTCCTCTTCTGATTGGCGGGGCTCACGATCTTTTACTGCGGTGCCTGTTACCCCGACTGCGTGATGATGTTCTGGAGAACAAGGAGAAGCTGAAGTTAAATACATGGGGTCATCATCTCTGAAATGAACCCACGGAGGCCAGAATAAAGCATCAGCCTGTGCATCTCCTTTCAGACAAGAATATGACGTTTCACTTTCAAGGAACTTCTTCTTTGCTGCTATTGTCCTTAGACTTAAAAGCAAACTACTTCTTTCTTTTTTTCTAAAAAACCTTTTTTTCTAAAAATCTTATAGGATTTAAATTACAGATGAAAATGATGCTAAGAGCAAAAGCTGAGAAAGATCATAAACTCCAAAGTGGCATTTTCAACACTCCTGCTCCTAACAACATATTTCCTTTGTCAGTTATCTTTCTGAACACTGTTGGTTGTAAGTCTCTGGGTTAACCACTCAACTACCTTGTTCTCATATGGTTACAGGTCTTTGAGATCTAAGTATCCCCATCATTGAAGCAACAGGATCCCAAAGGTTTCATAAGTTGAGGCATCCTGAGTGACACTTACAATCCCACAGTAATTCCAAGAAAATTGTAGTCATTTTGTCTTAGCAATGTGAGTATTTGCAGAAAACACTACCCAATGCTCTAGACAGCAAGTAATTTCAGCAGCATTTTTCCTGAGAAGAAACGAAGGTCTGCCTGGAAAACTCAGAGACCTCTGTCCTTCCCACCCTGAGATGCTGCTTTTCTGATCTCTGAATGGTATGCTTTACAGGGTAATAGCCAGAAAGTCATTTTGACTGTTACATGATAACCAACAAATCTTTCAAAAGTGACCTGCCTTCTTCCATCTCCAACATGGAGAAACTAATGACAAAACAGAACAAAGGAGAACACCACACAACACTGAGTGGCTGCTTCTGCTGGCATCACTGTGACCTGCGGTGACTCGAGGACCCTGGTGCTGTCCCTGCCATCCAGGAGTTGGGCTTTCTTTCTCACCTTCTCATCTGCACATGTGAGAGGGTGACTGTGATGGGGTGTCATCTAAGAGGGCCGAGCAGAGCTTGTTCCAACAGACCCGCTCACTGAGTTCATGATTGGACTCCATGAGAAGCGCTGGTCCTCCGGTCTCAGGCACGATGCAGATGAATGTGATGGGAACATGTCTTCCCTCCCTCTGGGTGCCCGTCTGCCTCCTCCTGATCAGAGGGGCTCTCAGCTCTGCTGACACATCGCACATCACGGCCACTCCAGATCAGTCTCCTGGCTACTCTGCCTGCCTGTTTCCACACCCAGTATTTCTCGTTTAACAAATTGTTCTTGGTGTGACGTGTTCACAATAAGCCCATAAGCACAGCCGAAGCACAATTTCTTGCTCGCTTCAGTCAAAATACATTAATCCTCCGGATATTTCCCGGGGACAATGCTATCTCTCTTGTGCAGACTTTATTTCTCTCTTTCAGCTGCAAAGGAAACAAATCCTCAAAAATTGGTTTGAAAAGTGACACACACAACCGTTTGGCTAGACTTCCTGGTGTGTGGAGTTCTCCTTAAACACTAGTCTTTGCAAGATGCACCATCTGTCCGACACTCACGTGCAAGTGAAATTAAGAAGTGTCACTCCATGGCTGAGCCAAGGGAGTCTTCCAAAGTTGCCTTAAGTCCTAACTTGGGGCAAGAGCCATGTCAGCCCTGCCCCTCTGTCCCTCACTCTGTCCTGCTTTGTCTCAATTGCAAATTCAAGGAGACCCAGCACCACCTCAAGGCACAGAACTTAAGCCTTGCAATTTTCAAATAAACCTGAGCATCGAGGTGGTGGGGACTCAGGTGAACACACCCTGCTTAACACGAAATGCTAAGGAAGTCTGTCTTTTTATGTAGGCTGGTAGGAAGATGTGCACCTGCTCCTGTATTATATGAATGTGTATACATCAAGGTGGACCCATAGGTAGGTATGTATGGATGTGGGAATATGTTTATATATATAGGTACCTATGTTTGTGTGTGTGAAGGTAAACGTGTAGGTGTGTAGGTAGAAATACATGTAGACCTGTATGTAAATAGACACGTAGGTAGCTGTGTATGTATGTAGGTACACATGTATATGTGAAGGCAAGTACGTAGGTACATATGTGGAGAAATAGGTAAGCAAGTATGTAGCTAAGTATGTATATATGTAGGTGTGTGTGTAGGTGAGTATCTAGGAAGATATGAGAGTATGTGTGTAGGTATGTAGGAGGAAGGTATGCACACAGGTGGGCACAGGTGCAGGGGTGGGTGTGCACACAGGTAGGAAAGGTGAAGGAAGCAGGTGTGCACACAGAACAGGTGCAGGAGGTGAGTGTGCACATAGGTAGGACAGGTGAAGGAGTTGGGTGTGCACACAGGTAGGACTGGTGAAGGAGGAGGCTGTGCACACAGGTGGGCACAGGTGCAGGGTGAGGCTGTGCACACAGGTAGGACAGGGAGAGAGGTGGGTAGGACAGGTACATAGGGTGGGTGTGCACACAGGTAGGACAGGTGAGGGAGGTGGGTGTGCACACAGGTAGGACAGGTGCATAGGGTGGGTGTGCACACAGGTAGGACAGGTGAGGGAGGTGGGTGTGCACACAGGTAGGGCAGGTGCATAGGGTGGGTGTGCACAGGTAGGGCAGGTGCATAGGGTGGGTGTGCACACAGGTAGGACAGGTGCAGGAGGCAGGTGTGCATACAGGTGGGCACAGGTGCAAGCACCACTGTCTCCCATGCACCAGTCTGGTGCTGCCTGCTGGCTGAGGGGATGGGCCCTCTGGCCTGTGAGGTGTACACTGACTTGCTGGCTGCAATGGGGCTTGTCTCCACCTGGCACCTGCTGATGTGAGAACCCAGGGGGCTGTGGGCCCCTGTCCACCCACAGCCCTGCCCTCCCTGTTCTGGGACCATGTGTGTGCCTGGAGCCCCGCCTATTCACGTCTGACTCCAGCGGGACATGGGGCCCCGGGTGCTCAGGTTTCCCCTGAAGAGAATCAAAGCAAGTGCCTCTGCCCACTCTGGCTGCATCCTTGGATTTCAGCAGGGACAGTCTGAGCAGCCTGCCGGGAATTACGACCCACGTCAGCTTCAGCTCTGAGGTCTGTGTTCTAAGCACCGTTCCTAGGGGTGTCACATCTGCTATCGTTCACTGACCAGAGGCAACATGTGTGCATATGTGTGTGCATGTACGTCTATGTGTGCTCACGTGTGTTCTTGAGCACCAGGACATGTGTGACAGAAGTTTTCTTGGTGGCACTTCTGACCACAACTTTTCAGTCATTTGGGACACAACAGATAGAATTCTGAAATACTGCAATATTGCCCCTAAATCCCAAAGCATTGTACTCCAAATAGGTCAGTCTAGAGGGATGATTGAGTAAATCACCTGAAGAACTGAGCAATGCAGACAAAAAGTCTGAGAACTTTAGGTCAAGGGGCTAAGAACACAATGTCTGCAGGGATCTGGGTCTCAGATGAGACGAGCTGTGAGCATGCACAGACAATGGGGGCTGCTGCCCACAGTGAGGCGCTGCTGTGGTCTTCCTGGTCTGTGTTGATCTCTTACCTCGAGAGCGATATGTGTGCACAGAGTCATTATCTCCCTCAGAGAAAGGTACCAGTGCAGAAGCGGTGATGGACAGTCCACACAGGGATGATGGACGAGGGTTAGCAAGGCTACCTGTCGCCACAACAGGGTGGCCAGAACCACCAGGCATTTCAAGAGAGACCAGAAATCCAGGTTTATAGCTGTATTCTCTGATGGAAGATGCCGAGAGAGTAGCTAGGATGTAGATCTATGGGATGTGTGTGTTGGTTTGGGGCTGGAAGAGGAAGGAGAGAATACACAGAACTTCCCCTTAGTTTTCAACTTAGACCTTGCTCACAGAGTCCAGCTCAGCAGCGGGACTGTTTGCAGCTCCCGTGAGGGGAGCAGGCGGGGGAGGCAGCTTGAGAAGGCTGGGCTTGGACCAGCTGCTCTGCCCCACCTGCTGCTCTGCCCCACCTCCTGCCCATCCCCCAGGCTCTATGGGTTCATCACGCAGACATCCCAGGACCCTGCTGTGACAGGACTTACTGCTGAGACACAGTCAGGCTTAAAAGAAGAAACGTGTATACACGTGTATACACACACATATATATATACACATATACACAACAGTTGAGCTTTTGGAAAGCCACCTTAAGAATATAAAATGTTCAAGAAACATGTCTGTCATTCAGTTCATGTATCAGGCCTGTGCCAACCAAGTATAGATTCACATCTCTGCAGAGTTGAGAAGGGTCAGAGAAAGAGAGCAGGGGCAGTGATTCCACCTGAGTGAAAGGATGGCCTTGGCATGGACAAGGACCCTGACGGAAGTCCAGAGGAGGAAGGCAAAGATCACACAGAAGGAGGGAGTTAACTGAATTTAGAGTAGACTAGAATCTTTCCATCTTACTAATTTAAATATTACTGTATCATCATCAGCTCATTTTTCAAGAATGGCATAAATTATAAAAGGGAGTCCTATTTTAATTTCTTGATTTGCTTCATTTAATGTGAAAGATCCATTCTATTTTTGTATATATATATATATATATAAATCTCCCTTAACTTGGGATTATTCCATAATTTATACATTATTATAGACTTTGAGGTGAGTAGCTTCTTTTAAAAGATACAGACATTGTCTCAGATTTGGTGACAAAATGGATATTCAAAAATTCTAAGTGGGTGCTGCCTTTTAAATCCTATTCAAAAATGACCCCCAGCAAAGTGAAAATGGCAGTATTTGTTCACGCCACATGATCGGGCCACAGGAGCAGTGATCAGTGTCTGGGCGGCTGTCACGTGATGTGTCTTGGGTCCAGCACTTTGTCGCAGGCAGAAATCTTAATTAAGGCCTTTTCCAAAGAGCACCTGGGGGTGCATCACCAGACTGGAGTAAAAATAGGTGAATGACCAAATGCCACCAGGGCAGGATCCCTTTGAAATCACATTCCCCCCAGAGGTCATGTCATCACTGACATGGTCAGCCTGAGGACCCTTCAGTTAGCTGTGACCTCCAGGGAGGAGGATGCTAGCCCTGGGGGAGGGGGGCTGAGGATACTGTCTTGTGTGTGCACACATGTCTGTGGGCCCACGACCCTAGCGGGGTGCTGACTGAGAGAAATATGGTCCCTGAGCATCATCTCATCCTAACTGGGTGCATTTATCCACTTTCTGCCAGGTGGGGGAGACCATAGTGCTTCTGGGGTCTCGAGGATGCTGCCCGACAGGCCTGTATCTCAGAGCAGACTCTATATCCAGTCATAGGACCGTCACACCCCTCCGAGGGGCACGGGTCACAGATGGGTCGCTCGGCTTCTGCACATAGACCCCTGGCAGCGAGCCTCTGGGATAACTACAGGGCTCAAATCAGGAGTCTGCTTCCTTCCAGATTTCTCTGGGCTGTGTGAGCTATTGTGACCAAATGTTCCCCAATCTGCTCGTTCCTTAGCCAAAGTCATTCCCTAATACTTCTGCTCTGAGACACCTGGCTGGCATCTTGTTTACTCAGGGGCCCGAGGGACTCATCCGTCGTTGGGAGGTGACCGTGTGACTCTGGAAGTTTCTGCCCATCAGGGTGCCTGGTGGCCTCCATACATTAATCCACAGTTCACACCTCTCAGCATTTTCTGATGGGGCATTTTTCTGTGATTTCAGAGGAACAAATCCCTTCAAGGCTCCAAAGTAGTGTGTTTGCCCAGGAGCCGTAAATCCATAAATTTAGGGTTTTGTATTTGTGTTAGTAAAAGGAAGACAGCATCAATCTCAGGATTTTTTTTTTAAACTACAAGGAAAACATAAAGATGGAGAATGTTTCTGAATAATAATTCTTGGGCAAAACCCACCTCGTCTATTTCAGCCTGATCAGTCCTTAAATGAGATGAACTGCCTTCTCTTGTCCTGTCAATTTTGCAACTTCTTTTTAGGAATAATTTTACATCCTTAAAAAAATGAGATATAACTGACATGTAACACTGCTTGAATTTAAGGTGTTGGAATGCTGATGTATTCTTGCAAAATGATTGCCTTCGTAGTTAGAACTAACACCTCTACTCTGTCACAATCAGACAAAAAATGGGTGGAGGAATGACAAAAATGTTTGATAGACATTTTTTTTTTTGAAGAAGACATACAGATGGCCAACAGGTACATGAAAAGGTGCTCAGCATCACTAATCATCAGGGAGATGCAAATCAAGCCACAGTGAGATGTCACCTGACACCTGTTAGGATGCCCTTCTCTGAAAAAAAAAATAGCAGAACAATAGAAAGTAACAATGTTGGTGAAGATGTGGAGAAAAGGGAACCCTGGCGTACTATGATGGGAGTGTCCTGGTGCAGTCACTGTGGAGAACAGCAAGGAGGTTCCCTAGAGATTTAAAACAGAAGTATAGTACCACCCAGGAGCACTACTGTGGGTGTTCAGCCAGAGGAAATGAGTCCTTTGGGTTTAATTAACTTTATGATCTGCGAGACACCCACCATTCTTGTGCTGCTCCTTGAATTATTAAATAACCACTGATAACGAGAAACAGAGGGCAGCCATCCTGGTGTGTCTTCCTGGAAACCCAAGCTTTGGTTCCATCTTGTTCCCCCAGTTGTCATTCTGCCTGACGGTAATAGGGTAACAAGTAAAAAGTGCCAACTGAGAGGCAGTTTTGACAGAGAAAGAGACAAAATGAAGAGGCGCCGACTGAGGGGGCAGCACAACCCTGGTGACACCTTCTCAGACATCCCTGGATGTGGGGCCCATGGTCCACATGCATCTTTCCACATGAACACACACCCTCCATAAGGTGGGAGCTAGTTTGAAACCATCATCCAGGAAAAGAGAAGAGACCAGCAGAGTCTGGGACCTTCTCCCGCCTGTACTCCTGCCCAGGGAGACATTGCCTTCCTGAGCCCCACTTTCTGAGTTGAAGTTTGGACCACATGCCCCTTGCTCAGGTAATAGGACTGTTGTAAAGATTGCAGGACATCAGAAAGCTATTTAATTTGTAAAATGCTCCAAAATGGGGGCCACTGTTATTTCTCTGTACACTGTCAGGATGCCCCAACCCTCTATGCAGTGGCTCAGTTCACGTTGTGATACAAATGTATGGCTTCTTCTGTAGCTTCTTACTGAGTCTCTGTGTCTTGATTTTGGGAGGTGAGCAGAGAGCAGCACAGAAAATGTCCTCTCTGTACTGGCCCTTACAGTCAGTGGCTGGAGATGGAGAGAAATCTGACTGGGATGAGTAGGCTGTTGCGGGTGGCAAGGAGGCAGGCTTGGTGATGAGGATGATGCGGGAGAGTCCTTTACGCAGTGCAGCTGATGTGGGTGAAGCTGTGCCCCCCATGGAAGCCATGTGGAGGTCCTACCCCCAGGGCCTCAGAACAACACCTTCTGTGGACAGAGGGTCCTTCTAGGTGAAGTCAGTGGGAGTGAGTGAGACCACAGTGGAGTAGGGGGACCCTGACCCAACCCGCCAGCTGTCCTTGTGAGAAGATGGATCTCAGAGACCAGCTGGTCTGGATGGTGGGGGGCACCTTCCCCGTGGCCCTGCCCACACCCTGGGCAGGGTCCCATCTCCAGAGCTGGGACGGGCTGATGCGACTCAGTGCAAAGGGGGTCATTGGAGGCTAGACTAGGTGAGGACAGAGGTGATATTGGGGGTGTGTCTGGGAATCAGGAATGGCCGTCCCCTTCCTGTGGGCTCCATGGGTCACACAGGGGAGCTTCAGGGCCAGCGGGGGTGCAGGCAGCCGGCAGGAACGTGGTGGGTGCTTCAGAAGGGACCACGTGGGTGGGTGGGGCTTGACTTGATGGCCCCAGCCTCGGGTAGGGCCATGAGCCTAGTCATCAGGACGTGGCGCTCAGCCCTCAGGGGGACTCCTGGCCACCTGGCTGCTCCCACACATGGTGCGGCTGTGGGACACAGACTGGGGCAGGCCACCTGCGCGTGACACAGCAAGACTTACACAGGCGTCATCAGAGCTTTGCCCTGGGCCACAGAGGCTGCACAGTGTGCCTTTTGGTCAAGTAAGTAAGAAAACTGGCCCCAGACTGAAAAATTAAAACTTCACATTTTTGGCAACACTGGGTCAATTGTAGTATTTTCTTTTTATTATTTGATAATGGGAGAGGGAAAAAAAATACATTACTGATTTTTGTCTAATTCCTGGTGATTTGTGCCACCTTTTGTTTCTTTCTTTGAATGTATGTTTTTGCAGTACAATCACATGATCCAGTTTTAGACCCTGATAGATTCAGGTCAGAACAATGGACACATTATTCTGGCGTGTGGGGGGCAGGAAGTGCTGGATGGGAGTGGGGGAGGGGATAAAGCCTGAATGTTCTGTGTCTCCATGAGTCACAGAGAAAGTCACAAAGCAAGGAAGCGTTGCTGCGTTCACGCTCACAGCACTTTCTGCCTTGCTCCCCTCCATGGCCTGTGGGGACCTATGTCCTCATGAATTTTAGTTCATTTATTCATGCATCAAATATCTATGAGGTGCTCAGTGTGGGAAAGACAGCGCTGTAACAGAGATGTGGTCCTGCCCTTGGTCCCTATTTCCCCCCACTTTAAATTCTTCTATAAACAGACTTGAAAATCTTGACAGAATGAGCACATCGTTTTAGCCAGTAGCCGCGTCTCCTGGAAATCAGCTTTGGGTCTGAGGTTGACAAACTGTCTTTGACTGAAACAGTGTCTTGTCTGGATTCCCGCTTCTTGTTTACCTTTAAACACGGAAACACATTTGCGTGAGTGGTGAACTGAAATCCTGCATTGCTGGAGAGCTTCTGCTCCACGATGAAAGCCACAGTAACAACACTGTCAGCTGTGAATGCTGGGGGAAAATAACCCTTTGTTCTAATTTTTAAAATCTGCGGACTAAAACAGCACTCATGGGGCCCATAGCCCAGGCAGTAGATTAAAAGCCTGTTAAATGCTATTTTCAGCTTGGCAGAACACCAACTGCGGGCTACCCTTCAGCTCCACTTCCTTTGAAATATGGCAACGTCACCGTAGCCAGGTGACCACACTGAAGTGTCATTTTAGAATGATTAAACAACTGTACACACAAATGGAACTAGGCTTACTCTCCAATTCCTAACCATAAAATGCAGGCTGAGTCAAGGGGTGGGATGGGGGCTTTGACCTCCCAAATGCCCACGTGGGCCCCAAACCACTCCAAATAAATTTATAATTTAGTACAAAAGTATGCCTGGTGGGTCAGTGATGCTCAAGACAGGTTACTTCCTTTACTAACTCTACCCCAACCATAAACCTCTCCTATATTGAAATTCTTTAGTTATCTCTGGTTAAAAACCCCAAACTTGTGCTGATTTAGTGATTTTCTAGGCTCTCCATTTTTTCTGTTATTATTTTAAATTCTCAAGGAGACCACTGGTGTAACTTGTATATTTCTGTGCATGCAGGCTTGGACTACCCACTAATTTTAAACAGTTTGATTTTGGCTAAAATAGTTTTTAGACCACAATTTGCATAATATATTTGGTTTGAGAATTGCATTTTAGCATAAGTGGTAGAAATTGGCAATATGAATTAAATCTTACTACAAAGCCAATCTTGCAAAAACAGTTCCTCGGTTACAGCATGTGGCTTTAAGAGAATTATCCGTAAAAGGCGATAGATCTATGCTGGAGGAAATTTCCAGGTTTTATGTCAAATAAGTAAAGTTCACACCAAGAAAGTCACCTTTATGTTCATTTATAAATGCTTCCAGGGGATTCCTACCTTTCTAAGGACAAAAAGACAACTTGTAGCTTCCAGATTCAATGGAAAGTGTCTCAGGGGCTATGGTGCCAAGTAAAAATAAACCCGATCCAGGGCCGCCATGAAGCGTGCACACGCACACTTGGACTGAGGAAGATGATTCCTGTCTAATGCCACATCTGGGTACGATGTAGTCTTAAAGAAGATTTGGGGCAGTATTCAGGCATTAAGGTGCGTGAGCTTTAGACATGTTCCATGTCACTGAGTTAGAAATAGAGACTAGAATCCAACCTTCCTGTTTGGGTATAAAGTATAATCCTTTCTAGTCATCATAGTTGTCATCACCGTCACTGTCGTCATCACCATCATCACCATCACCACCACCATCACCACCAGTATCACCACCTCCATCATCCACATCACTATCACCAATACCACCATCACCACCACCATCATTATCCATGTCACCATCACCATCTTCACCATCACCACCACTGTCTTGTAACTGAACTTCCGTCTTGTGGAGAGCACTGCACACTGGGCTATGAGCGATGGGTGCATCATCATGCATTTGCAAAACAAAAGGATAAAAGATTTTAGGTGAGTGGTAGCAAAGAACAATTTAATTAGGCCAATAAAATAGGAATCAAATAGGCACACTGCAGTCATGCCAAATTCTGTCCATCTCTTAGAGGTGGGTGCAGTTAGATAGGGGCAGTTCCTTGCTGCCAAAGCAAAGAAGTTGTGACCTCTGACAAGATTCACAATAATCACAAAATAAAAACAAACTGCTGTTCTGGAAAAGCCTGGTCTTGCTGAGTCCAAAACCTGGAGATGGATTTCTAGCATGTCCTGTTGATCAGCTTAAACACTTATGCAACAGAAAGTTTTAAATGTGGTATACTTTGGCCACCTCTTGCCCAGAGCCAACTCATTGGAGAAGACTCTGATGCTAGGAACAATTAAGGGCAAGAGGATGAGGGGACAATAGAAGGCAAGATGTTTGGATGGCATCACTGACTCAAGGGACATGAGTTTTAGCCAACTCCAGGAGATAATGATGGACAGGGACGTGCTGCAGTTCATGGGGTCGCAGAGAGTTGGACTAGACAGAGGGACTGAACTGAACTGAACTGTGAAGAGTCTCCATTCTCCTAGAATAGCCCACAGAAGATGGTGTGTGTAGGTCCTAATTTTTGTAGAATTTCATGTCCAGAGCTTCCTCCAGGTTCTCAAAGGCAATCTTCTAAATGTGCGTGTCAGACCACTTGCACCAGAGTCAATGCAGTGACCAGATAAATTCAGGGTCCTGGGCTCTGCCCTAGATGGAATCACCAAACAGGAACCAGGCATCTGCATTTTAATAAATGGCCCGTGTGAACCCTCTCCATTACATCACTAGGACACATGCTCTCACCTCCACTCACTCACTCACTGTTTCTCAAAACTACCCTTAATTAAAAGTGGGAACCAGTATGGAGCAGGTTACCAGGAGCCATTTCAGGAGGCTGGGAGCTAACTGCTCAGCTGTATCGCCCCCCTCACCCCGCAGCCTGTTTGGATCCAAGGGTGAATGTAAACCAGCTGGGGGATTTATGGACTTCTCGTCCTTCAGACAATCCTCCATAAATATCGCCTCTCCCCACTGGGCATTTCAGGAGGATTAGAAAATTGAATTCAAGGTTTTCTTCACTGACAAGAACCCAGAGGCCAGTAGCTCTGTGTCTTGCTGAGGACAAAGCCATGTGATTTGTGAACCAGCCGGCCAAGGGCAGGGTTGAAATTTTATTCTCTTCTTTCTAGGAACTCCACACCCTGAACTGTCATCACCCTCCCCAACACCAGAACTGGCCAGTGATGGACCCTGTCTGTGCCTGCTTGGGGAATAGCCAGGTGGGACGGGAAATGAACCCGCAATCACCAGACAGTTACAGAGCTGAGCCGATGGTTGGTGACCTGTCGGTTGGCAGAGAGCATGCGGACAGCACCTCCAGGAGTCACGGAGAACTGACTCCATCTCCACCATTTCCACCAGGTGCCAACCCTGACCAAGGTGAGCTGCCCGGGGTCCCATGGTGCTGCCCCACCTGCACCCATGGGCCCGGCCATGCCCCCGCTGCTCCACCCACTGAGATGCTTCACCCTGCATCTCACAATGTTGTTTCCTGCATCTACACTGAGAAAGACAATCATGTTCTGTAGTGTGGGAAGCATGAGTGTGCACACACTGCACACACACATGCTACACACTGTACACACACACACATGTGCTGCACACTGTACACGTGCACACACACATGCTGCACACCGAACACACACATACTGCACACATGCACACACGTGCTGCACACTATACACATGCACACACACGCTGTACACTGTACACGCACATACCTATACTCACACACACACACACACACACACACACACACACACACACACACACACACACACGAGTCTGAGGTGGCCTCACTGCAGCGAGCACTGCCCAGGGGCTGCAGGAATAGGCCTGGGGGCTGAAATCATCTGTTTCCCAAAATTGGGATCATGGTGTCTGGCTATTGCATGAAAATAATCTTTATACACACAAGTAGGAATTATTTTTCAATAAATGTGCCAGGATGCCTGTGTTTCTGGTGGGGCTAGGTAATAACCATGTGGCACCATCTCTCTTCTGCCATTCTACTCATTTCCTGGTTTTTTTCTGCAGCAATTGAGCATCTGATCTTAACTTATGGAAAAACATTAGGAAATAGTAAGGTTAAGCTTAAATCCACATTCTACAATAAAACTTACAAGAAGAAACTGAAAGGACGCCCTGTCTCCACTACTAGGACTTATTTAGCTAAACCACGCCGCTCCTCCCAGCAACTCAGAACCTTCTGTTTCTCCAGAACTCAGCTCAGGTGTTGCCTCTCCCCACCTGATAAGAAACAGCCTATCTGCTCTGAAGCTTCTGACCTGACCTTAGGGCTGTCTGTCCATTCAGGCTTCCCAAGTGGCGCAGGTGGTAAAGAACCTGCCTGGAATGCAGGAGACATAAGAGACCTGGGTTTGATCCCTGTGTTGGGAAGATCCCCTGGAGGAGGGCCTGGCAATCCACTTCAGTATTCTTGCCTGGAGAATCCCCATGGACAGAGTAGCCTGGCGGGCTGTAGTCCACAGGGTTACAAAGAGTCAGATGTGACTGAGCATGCATGCATGCATGCAAACACATGCGGTTTTGTTGGTTTTTTAGAGCTACATTTTTTCAACATCTGGAAAAGTCTTGAAGGTATTTTTACTGTTTATTTTTGCTAACAGAAGGTCACAGCTTTGTGTCACTCCCGACGTTAAAAACAATTGTACTGGACTCTGCAATTCTCAAAACCAGGAACCATGCTCTACAAAACACACCTGGGACATCCCACGAGTACATCGATTGTGTGCAGGTTGTGCCCATCTCTGCACGGTCAGAAAGCCTGGGGACTGTGGTGAAGCTGAGAAGGACTGTGGCCGCAAAGACGGGCAGGTTCAAGGACTGTGAAAGCAGCTGCTTTCTTTTTGGGCAGAACAAACAACTCCAACACCTCCTTCCTCTCGGGGAAGTTCATGGTTGGGTGGCTGAGTCGCAGGGAGGTTAAGCGAGCTCCCTGCGGCATCTTCTGCCACACACACCTTCCTGCTGAAAGCTGGTTCTGCTTGAATTAGAGCCCAAGCACCTTCCAGCCCCGAGTCATTTGCTCCGACTGCTAACCCAGGGGGCCCACTACTGGGGCCCCTGCCGCCTGGCACCCCATGGCGCTTGCTCGCCGTCCTCTCCATCTGTTTGTTAACAAATGTCTTCTTTTATCGGCAGACCCCGGAATCTCTTGTCTGTCTCTTTGTGTGCATGTGTGGTGCGTCAAAAAAAAAAAAAAAAAAAAGGCAGTAAATGATTTTTCAATTTCATCCTTTTTCATGACTTTTCTTATTCTTGATATCAAGATCAGGACACACTCTGGTAATTATCTATTACCAGTTATTATTATTTTTTTTTACTATAGGATAATACACACTAATCCTTGATCTGATCATCTATACTAATGTGTCTTTCGGTAAAATAATATGCATCTAAACCATTAGGTGTGTTCACTGATGTGAAGATCCTTTGAATATTTTTCACACTAAGATGAGTAATACGAGTCAGAAAAAATTTTAATGACATGTGGATTTGTTTATGAAAGTTTGAAATTGGTCATGAGGTTCATTTCCAGTTTGCCTCCAGTAACCCCTCTGAAATAGAGGAGGTCTGCCTATAGGACTCATGGTTTCTGGGGGGAGAGACTAGAAAGCCCTGTGGAAAGTTCTGAATGACCAAGCCTCAGGTCTAGAGGTGCCGGACGTCACCCTGCCCAGTCCCTCTGAACTGGAGGGTGAGCCCCAGCCGGGGTGTCTTCATGCCTGAGACCAAGCCTCATTGCTGACGGACAGTGAGGAAGTCCTGGAGCATTTGCTGCCAATCCCTGGGTCCCCCAGAGCCTCAAATTCAGGAGGACGCTGCTAGGAAGCCCCTGGACTGGAATGTTCTCACCTTCCCCAACCCCCTTGCTGAAGCACTTTACCTGCTCTTCAAACAGCTATGAAAGGCCTTCCTGATGTCGGGGGCAAGGGGTCGTGCTGGGAGGAGAGGTGAGCAGATGGGCTCAGCCTGGAGATGGAGTGAGGGGCTGGCTGGGCCTTCTGGGAGACACCCCCTCCCCACTGCCCAGGAGGGCTTCCTGTGGGCAGAGGCCGGGTTCCTTCCTGCCCCTGTCCCTCCCTCTTGATCATCACAATCGACACCTGCCCTGGGCACCTTGGCTCCTGATGCTAGTCTGACAGCTGCATTCCCTGGAGTCTGTGTCCCCCTGCCTTGCCCACGCTGGATTAGGGTGACGGAGTCTGTGTCCCCCAGCCTCGTTCATGCTGGATCAGGGTGACAGTTTTCAACAGGGATTGGTACCTGTGAGTGTGGCTTACACTTCAGCATCTGCTTGTGCAGGGAAGGGATGTGGAGACACTGTACCATCTCCCCACCGGCCCCATGAGCTGGCTCAGAACTCAGGTGAGGAGATGGGCTGTCCCTGGAGGGGTCTCTGCTGGGGTGAGTCCTCTGGGCCAGACAGGCGACTGGCAGAGAACCAGGGTCGGGGGTGGGGGAGGTGGATCATTGACAGGAAGTGGGAAGACCAGTGGGGAGAGGGCTGGACCTAGTGTCCCCCAGGGCCTAGAGGTTGGGCAGGCCAGTCCCTCCAGCCTCTCAGGGCTGCTACGCGGTCCCTGTGATTGAGACTTTTCTCAGACCTCTGGTGTTTGATCCAGGCTCCGTGATTCACTCAAGTGTGAATCCAGGTGAGCTGGGGAGCCACCAGACTTCAGCGTTCTAAACCACACAACAGGGCTTCCCTGGTGGTGCAGTGGATACGAACCTGCCCGCCAGTGCAGAGGACCCAGGTTCCATTCCTGGTCCAGGAAGATCCCACATGCCGTGGAGCAGCTGAGCCTGAGTGGGGCAGCTCCTGAAGCCTGTGTGCCACAGCAAGAGAAGCCACCGCAACCAGAGCCTGTGCCCTGCAACTAGAGGGGAGCCCCCATTTGCGGCAACTAGAGAAAGCATGCAGCAGTGAAGACCCAGTGCAACCAAGGTGACCACACAGCAGAGAGAAGTACAAATGCCAAAGTTGAGCGCCCTTCAGGGTCAACGGAGGTCATCAGCACCTGCATGACCCAGCCCAGCACAGCCAGGATGTCACTCATTGTAGGTCCTTAGCAACATGGTGGGAGAGCCTGAGCAGATGGAAGGCCTCCTAGGGAAGCTGTCCCCTGCCAACGATCATTCCCTGAGGGCAGGGAGCAGCGGGTGGAGGCCAAGGCTGGTGGACCCTGGCCTGGCTCCACTGCTGGGAACACTTGGCCCAGCATCCTCGCCTCCAATGTGAGGAGAGTCCAGCTCAGCTCCCTGGCCTGCTGGTCTCTGTGCCCCTGCACGGGCTGTGGACATGACCAGGTCATGCTGGTCTTGTCCTTAGTGACCTCAGGCCCTGCAGGGCTCCTAGGAGTGCCCCGGTGAACCCAGGCTTAGCTGAGGGCTGACCTCCAGCTTGGCCTTCAGGGGAGGACTCCCTGTGAGCTGTCCATGCAGATGGAAGGCAAGAGCTGCTATAAACGGGCTGCGTTTCAGAGGAGCCAGGTCCATAAAGTAATCATGCTCGTTTCCTGCTTTTATGGTGTGCCATTGATTAGTTTCTTGGGCTAATGGCAACAGCATGTTGAACTAAAATGCCGTTCCTGGATAAAATGATCAATCTCGCTGACTTCACCCACAAACACATCACATTGGGGGGTTGCTGATATGCTTTTATGATCTCCTGTCAGAGAGGGTACCGTCATCACACTTGATAAACTGTTCTTTGGGGGCTTCCTTTTAATTTTATTTTTTATGCAATCATGGGAGCCCATAACCAATAAATTCAGCCTGATACTTTCTCACTATTAACTAATCCCAAAGCAGCCCTCTGGGGTCTGCCCGGCACAAACCCTTCAAAGAATTTGTGCAGGATATTGGAAATGATATCCACCCTGGGACGGGGGTTTAAGGACTAAGCTGCTACTGTTTTCTTTGCTGTTAGAGTTACAACTCAGCTAAATGTCATTTAGTCAAAGCGCTGCATTCTGCAGGATTTGCAGATGGGACTGAATATTTGCCTTTAATAAATTCATTGACTCACGAAAGCGGTGTTAGATTTGTTTGAGGAAAGGATGTGCGAGTGGCACAGACTGTGGATGCCCAGCTTCTCATTAGGTCCTTGCATTCTCCAAAGTGCTTGAACCCAGATGGAGCTCCTGGGTCTTTCTGGAAAACACTGTAACAGCTGCGGAATGGGAAGGGAATTTAAATGAGGCTCTGAACCCTCACCAGGACCAGAACTGAGCCCCCACTGGGACATGGACCCGCAGCAAAGCCTTCTCATTCTTTCCTTGAGTCGGGGCTGGGCTTTTAAATTGTGTTTTAACCCGAATGGCTTCTGAGCTCTGCCATCTCTACCTACACTTGCAGAAACTGTTTATTTAGTTTCAGCCACAGAGGACACTGGGTGGCAGATGACGATCTTCCTCTAACTGTGGGCTTAGTTTCTCTTTAGTGTTTCATATTAATGAAGCTACTGAGAGCCCTTGGGAGGTGCCACCACAGGCCCTCAGGATGCCGTGATAATTGCTGCTCACCCTGGATCAGTACCTCCCCCAGGGCAGTCACTTTTTCACTAGAATCTGACCTAAATCTGCACCTGAACATTAAAACCTGTTGCCACAAAATCAGTGACAATCACATATTCTTACGGAAGGAACTCAGTCCAAGGGCTCTTTTCTTTCCCTTGCTTTGTTCTACTTGCTTGTGTTGCCCGGGGTGGGGGGGTGTTGGATGGGGCCTCACTGGGGAGCAGGTCAGATGCTGGTGACCGTGATCGCAGAGTAGCTGACTTCAGCAGAGAGGTGATTATGGGAAAGACTTTCACTAATTCACTGCCTGTTTACTGAGCCTCTCTCCCATGGCCTTGTTCTCATGCTCGGAAGGAACAAGGAATGAAACAGCTGGAATCTTTTTTCTCATGTAGCTCAAACTCCAGTTGGAGGAGGCAGGTTATGTGTGTGCGTGTGTTTGTGTGTGCATATGTGCAGCAAGTCCTTTTGAAGACACATAAAACCAGCAGGACAGGAGAGCTGGGGCTTAGGTGGGCGGGGCCTGGTGGGAATGGACAGAGGGCACAGGCAGTGCCCGCAGGAGGCTCCAGACCAGGAGACCACGTGGTTGTTGGGTCCTCAGCTCAGCTGTGTGGGGCCGGTGTTGCTGGGTCCATTTCACAGACAAGAAACCTCAAGTTTCTGAAGAATCAAGGTTGTGGGTATTTAGCAGAAGGCTCGGTGTTCAGACTCAAGACCTTAAGGTCAGACACCTGGGTTTGCCTCCACATCTAGCTCGCTGCTGTCAGGCTGGTCCTCCCGCCATAGACTGGAGACACGTGAGGTTGGAATGGCCTGCTGCCCTGGGGTGCCGGGGAGACATCGCTGGTCTGAGGAGTGCTCACTGTGGCTCCATCTCAGAGCCTCTTACACAGTGGACATTCAACAAGGACTTGCTGAGCAGGAGGGGGGCTGCCCCGTGGATCCCTGTGAAATTCACCTGACAATTGATTCGGGTGTTTGCCAGTCCTGAGGGCCCTTCTTCATTTACCCTGAGCTGTGGGACACCCCTGGATAATGACTCGGACAAGAAGCCCCGGTGGTGGGGGCTGGCTGCGCCGTGATTTTGCTGGGGGTCCTGAAGCAGCCCCACGTGCAGGTTATCCCGATCAAGGGCACAGCAGGTAGCTGTTCTTCCCTCTGTCTTGGGACTCACTTCTTGCCTGTGTGAGTGTGGGACGTGGTTGGTTCGGCTGCTCCAGGTTGGTGTGTAAGTCATGGGAGAGTCTTCCACCATGACATGTGGCCCCACCTGCCTGAGCGAGGGGAATGCCAGGATCATGTGGCCTCTCCTCCAATGGGACCACCTAAGAGTGGCGGGCATATTTGCTCAGTGGGGAGCAGCTGTGGAATGGAACCATGTTGTCTGTTAACACTAAGAAGTCAGAGCTGATCAGACTCCTCTCTGCGGCAGGAGCTGCGACATTCCCCTTGCAGTGAAAGCCTGCAGGTCCTGAGCATGTTTCCATGTCTGCCCGCCTTCCCCACTCCCTAGCCTGGCCTGTCTGGCCCGTGTGGCCCACCCCCTCACCCCATCCCTGACCTGAGCTTCCGTCTGTTCCCCTCAATCCCTTTCACCCCTGGGAAGCCAAGGCAGCCCCTCTGATGGGTACCTAACAGCCCGGTTCATGGAGGCCCTCTCCTCATTTCTCCATCTCCCATTTCCAGAGGTGGCCAGAGGCCACCTGTTTATTTACCTGTGCAGTAAATAAGCTTACTTACACCTACTTATTTACCTATGCTGTAGGTCTCTGCTTTGGAAAACCAAGGTTGGTGTGGGCTCCTATGATAATGTAGTCTGTTTCAAGCTGCAATAAGGACGCGGGAAGGAATGCCTGTTTGAGTGGGTTGCACACTCTGGCCTCACCCGAGCCCCGGTGCACACGCCCCCCTCAACAAGGCAGAGATAAGGAGAGCCATGCCGTGCTCCAGCGGGCGTTACGAGATGGTGACAAGAGGATGGCCTGTGCCTCCCCGGAGCCATTTGGACTTTAGAGGTCTCAGTGATGACAGCAAACAGGCGATCTGCCAGGCAGTTTATTTAAGCCCATTTGTTTATGAACCAGTCCGATGCATGTGCAGAGTGAGGACTGGGGACACAGGCGTGCCCACGCTGGGCAGTGCGCCCCGCTTCCTTCCAAGTGAACGCCGCTGTGAGCAGCGGTGCTGGATCCTGGCCATGCTCGATCCAGCGATGCGTCTCGCTGGGCTCCCTGCCCCTGGAGGTGGGATTTCCATCAGGAAATTTCATATTCCAGGCCTGAGCAGCTGCGCCAGTGAGACAGAGATAACGTCACTCACATGCTGCCCTGGACAGAGCTCTTGCTTCCCAATGTCCTTTATCGGAAAACAGCGGTGTTTGCTTAAATGGTGAATTAGACAGGAAATGATTCTAAATCATTTCCTCCTTCAGATTGTTTAAGCAAATGAACACCAAGAAGCAAATTTTACTGTCCTTTATAAGGCAAAGTGAGCTGGGCACATCCTGTAATGCTGTAACTTTCTCTGGGCAAAAGCAACTATGGATGCTGGCATTGTCAGACAAAGTGCCCAGGTGCTGGGTGTCAGCTGCGGGTTTGGTAAATCAGCCTTCACTGTGGATCAGGAAAGGAGAGGGACATGCTGGCCCTTTTCACATGCTGGGATCTAAGTGTTTATGTTTATTTTTTCCTTTTCTCCATTTCCTGACCTGCCTTCTACCTACATTCACCTACTGACCTTGTTAACACTGTAGGCTACCTGGGTCCCTGATGAGCAACCATCCTGAAATGCACACAGCCTTCCCAGCATCTTGCCCAGGAGCTGTGGGTCCAGGGAGCTTCACCCATGGTGACAGAGAATAATGACAAGAACACTTTCAAGAATCACAAGATTGCTCCTAGCTCTGCTGCTAGCCAATCAGGACATCATTTAATGTCATCACGTCTTTGTTCCCTCATCTGAATCACCAGATTGTAAGCTCCACAGGGCATAGTTTCCCCCACAGCTGCAGCTTTGGCATGGAGGATGGAGCTTGTTACCTGCAGTAATATTTCTGCAGAGTGGCTAGACTGAAAGCCCCTGAGTTCACGTCACCTGCATTCGTTTCTGCTGGATATGGGTCATGCCCCAAAAGAAGAAAGTTCAGGGAAGATGGCATCACATGTTTCCCAGGTGATTTCCCATGTCCTACATAAGGGTATCAAGTAACATTTAAGTATTTACCACATATATGACACCAAGATGTAAACTTCTCAGATGATTCCTTAACCTTTTCCACTCCTGAGAATTAGACAAGACCAGGATCTACACTGAAGTGCCCAGTTTGGCAGCATACTCTTCAGAAGGGTCCACCAGGCCCATCTTGGCAGCCATCCACCGTCTTTCCTCATTTTGACTCTGTTGGTTCAAAATCTGTTGTGGCAGAGACTGGCACTCACCCAGGGGTGCTTGGTATTTTGTCCAAAAGTGCTCAAGTGTGTCCTGCAGATTGATGGTTATAAACTACACAGAAGTCGTGGAAACTGTGTGCATCGTAGAATCAGGGCATGTGTCCTGTGTGGACAGTGTTACCCTTTCCTGCTGCTGCACACTCAGGATTTCCATGTCCCAGGTGGCACTAGGATGCAGTGATTAAGAAGGTTCTGAAATCCAACAGCCTTGGGAGCGAATCCTGACTTAGCTGCTAATCACCTGAACCGTCTTGGGTATCTTTTTCTAATCTCCATAACTCTCCATTTTTCAGGCATAATCCTCAGTTAAAAATCTCCATCTCATACGGTTGTTGAGAAAAATCAAAGGGATTTGCAATAACCACACAGTTGCCTGGAGCGGTTACAAACGGCAATTACTGTCGTATTGTTAGTGCTGTGATGCCCTTAGAGTATGTTCTGTGTCTCTGGTGCGACTGGCTGGTGGCAGTGAAGTCCATGCAGACAGACTAACACTCAGTCTGGCAGGAATCTGAGAGACAAAGTCTCAGGTCCTCTCCTCCAGGACGAAAGATTTTTTTTTTAAATTTTCTTTACTTTATTGTGTTGGTTTTGCCATACATTGACATGAATCTGCCATGGGTATACATATGTTCCCCTTCCAGACCCCCCCTCCCTCCTCCCTCCCGATTCCCTCTCTCTGGGTCATCCCGGTGCACCAGCCCTGAGCATCAGACCTGGCCTGGCGATTGATTTCACATATGATAATTAGGGACGAAAGATTTTATAGGAAGGGGGACTGGACTTGGGGCATCTATGACACTGGACGTGGTGGGTCCCTTAGCGGGGGCCTTACTGAAGCTGGAGTCCTTCCTGTGAACCAACAGGTGGAGTGAACTGCACCTTGCTCACCTGGGGTCCCATGGATTTTCTAGCTCAGAGTCTCTGTCTTCCCATGACTCATGGAAATCTCCCGTTTTTGAACCTTGCTGCCCATTTTCCTTCCTTGGTGTATGTCTCCTTACACAGCAGGTTCCTTACCTCCTGATGAAGACCTACAGCAATTGCCCTCTCCTTAGCAGTAATGTTTCTCTTCTTCCTTCATATTCTCACAGTTTGTTTCTGAATGAGTGCAACTGAACCCTGGCCTTCCGCTGCCCCAGGGAATGTCCTGGGCCTGCTGCTCAGCACAGTGACTGTGTCTGGGGGGGTGTGCCTGAGACACAGGGTCTCCTTCTGGACCTCTGCCCCTCGATGCTCTGCACTCGATGCCTCATTTGTGCTGCTTTTCCCCACAGCGTGGACGACTCTGCGCACTTACTAGAGGGGGAATTGCAGGGTTATTGGTTATAAAGCCCTTAAGCTCTCCTTTCAGGCATATTTCCACCTTGGCCTTCCTGCAGATGGGCCTCCAGCTCCTCAACAATAGGAGCCCCGTCCAACACATCTGCTGGCAAACTGATGGGCTAAGGCCTGAGTCTGAGGTC
This sequence comes from Antilocapra americana, assembly GCA_007570785.1. Taxonomy (NCBI): domain Eukaryota; kingdom Metazoa; phylum Chordata; class Mammalia; order Artiodactyla; family Antilocapridae; genus Antilocapra; species Antilocapra americana. The sequence goes on from ML660204.1 coordinate 15,006,084, forward strand.
AGCAGGGTTATTATTAATATTAATAGACTTAGGCTTTAAACCTGTGCCTCTTCACAGGGGATGGTACGGCGGTTCTATATGAGTGTGTTTGGTCAGGTGGCCACTTATTTAATAATAACAAGTGGCTATCCACTTAGATACAGAATTTAGAAGTTGAATAATATTGTAGCATTTTAAACAAAAGTATAAATTTCAAGTATTAATCTGTAAGCAAAAAGATGACATAGTCTTAATGTCTGACATTAGATTTGAGGGTGGAATATGAGTGTGTTCATTGGGGTTGGGGCCACACAGCTGAGAGCGGGCAAAGGAGGAGGGGGTCTCTGTACACGTGAACGTCCCCTACTTGCCTGCTCTGCGCCGGGCTTTGGCTGGGCCTCCTCACACCACCCTCCTGTCTCTGCCAGCAAAGGTCCGGCATTTCCATCGTCATCAAGTCCAGCAGACCAGGGTGCTTAGGATTTTCTGCCTCCTTAATGCAGTAACTTTATTCTGGCCTGTAATGCCCAGTTCTTAGTGGCTCTTTCCCTCTCAACGCAGCCAGTGACCCCAGTGACCACAGGAACAAGTGCTTTGCTCTGGGTTCAATCCCGTTCATGCACCCTATCCCAGTCTCATCACCTAGTCAGCCTGGTGAAAGTGAAAGTCACTCAGTCGTGTCCGACTGTTTGTGACCCCATGGACTATACAGTCCATGGAATTTTCTAGGCCAGAATACTGGAGTGGGTAGCCTTCCCTTTCTCCAGGGGACCTTCCCAACCCAAGGATTGAACCCAGGTCTCCTGTATTGCAAGAGGATTCTTTACCAGCTGAACCACCAGGGAAGCCCAAGAATACTGGAGTGGGTAGCCTATCCCTTTTCCAGTGGATCTTCCTGACCCAAGAATGGAACTGGGGTCTCCTGCACTGCAGGCGGATTCTTTACCAACTAAGCCATGAGGGAAGCCCCTATTTCCATGTCCAGTCTGCTCTTCTGTCAATCTCCTCTTCTGAAAACACCCGTGCTGTGTATTATACACTTGTATCGAGTGATTTCTGTGCCCTCCCAACCAGTTTGATTTATTTGTTTGCTCATCATCCATCCATTTATTCCTTAATTTCTATGAAGCTTTTCACTCATTTGCTCCATACTTATTATGTTCCAGACAATGTCTGGGGAATGTGGAGATAGATAGATGATAAATACATGAGAGATGATAGGTGAAATGACAGGTAGATACGTGGTAGATGCACCATCACAGAATTCTGTGGGAGCGTCTAAGGTGCGACACATTCTCTGAGATGATGGATGTATTCAGTGTGATCGAGCAAACACAAGGTATAGGCTTTTGATTCCTATGCACTCAAGCCCACAGAGGTTTCATAGTCATAGAATCACTAAATTCAAGCTCCACTAAGATTATAGCCATTCATTCCTAAAACTCTGCAGCAAAGATATAAAATAAAATGCAAGCGATCAGGGTTCTTTAATCACCTCTTTTTCCATCACAAATGCACATCCGTTTCCTTGGTCTTTCCAGCATTCTTTTCAGACCCAATGGCATCACAATTCTGAGTTTTCAGTTCCTCGAACGAGACTGGATTACAGGTCAGCAAGAAAGCGGAGTGCCTGAGCCTGGAGCCTAAAAGCTTCGGAGCAGTGGATCTAATGAAAAATTTAATATCTCCCACTTCCTTTTTCTATTGCCTTTTTGTTTGGTTTTCACGGGAATCCATTTCTGTGAGTATTTGCTGCAGTAAGACGCATCCCTGCTCTTAGCCTTAGGTTAAGAGAGCAGTATAGCTGGGTGATCGCCTGGACAGAGTGGTGGGGAGGGACTGGGCAGGGTCATCGTGTGTGTGTGAGCTCACATGTATGTCCACACGTGATGTGTGCATGTGCTCTGGGGTTCCGGGATCACGGGCTGTGAATGAGCAAGACAATGGGAAGGTCTGTAACTCTACACTTAATATTTCCAGCCTCAGAAATTTCAGTCTGGCTGATATGAAATACATAAAGAACAGACGAATCAAATCTATTTTTGAGCCTCAAGATTTAAATGTAATTTATGTCCACAAATACATGGTGCCATCTCTTTTCACCCTTCCATCTTCATAGCTAACTGCCAATTTAAGTAAGTACCCCTGTCTTAGTGATAGGCTTTAGCAATAAAATAATAATAACTTCACAATAAGGATGAGATTTGATAAATCCTGACTTTCACTTCAGGGGACCACCTCAGGAAGCACTTTATGTGCTAATAGCTGTGAGAAGGCTGCACCCTGACTTGAATAATTTCTTTCTCTTGGGTACTTTTGGGGAAGGAGGGATTCCAGGATCTACTCGTAATGTGTGCATATCAAGATACAAACAGATTCATCTTTATAGAACTCATTATCCTGAGAATTTGAAATGGTCATAATTAAAGCTGCAGAATAAAATAAAATGATCAAACACTGCCATTGTCCTTTCCTTCAGAAATCTCATAATTCCATCTGGCAGAGAAGACCTCCAATCTGGAAATGCTGATTTCACTTACTTAAATTCTTTTTACTCTAAAACCTTCTCCCAGTTTTTCTTTGACTTTTCTGAAACATTTCAAATCTCTTTTTTGCATAGTTTACTGAAATGCTGCATCTTTATAGAGGGCCTTTCAATTCAAAGTATTTCAAACAAAACCACCACTACCACCACCAAACTGTTTCTAACAGCTTGAGGTGACTGTCCCCAGTTCAGCTGTGGGGGCTGAGTGCAGTGAGGGGAGGGGCTTGGCTGCTGGCAGAGAGCCTGGGCATGCCTAGGGGAGGGGCGGCCTCGGGGGTGGCCTGGGCTGCACTGGGAGAGGATGCCCTGAGCTGTGCAAGGGCACAGAGGGGAGGCGAGGCCCCAGGAGTGAGTCCTGGACAAGAAGCTCCCTGAGCACTGGGATCTATGCTTGCTGACAATTATGTGAAATACAGAGAATGGGTCCTTGGCACAGAGCTGTCACTTCCCAAGCAGACCCCATCAAGGTTTTGGAACCTTTGCTTCTGGGGGCGATATCAACCCCATGAGCACAGAGGGAGGGTCACTGGCCCACTGTTTAACCCAGGAAACTGGCCAATCATATTTCTGATTATTTTTGTGTCTTTGATTGAAAATGAAAATCAATGATGAACAAGCTTTGAATATCCCTGAACATTTATTGAGCAGCCATAAGTGAACTGCGTAAAGTCGTCAATGTTATGCGTCTAGCAATGTTGGTACTGTGTTAGCAGCACCTTGCTCCCTCCTTTCAAGGAGGGGCATCACAGAACACTGGTCGACACTGAAGGATGAGGTATTTGCTTCCATGGGACCGGAGGCGGTGATTCCACTGAAGATATCACAAAGATCCCAGAGTACAGGAAGCAGCAACCTAGTTTCTGGGTATTTAAAAACTTCTTCATCATTGCTTTTCAATTTAAGTCAATCAGGCAAGTGAAATAATAATCAACAAAAACTAACCCTTTCCCACAGCTGGCAGGAAGGCTTCCATTCCTGTTGTGAAGATCACTCATAATAACGCTCATCAATATATGTACAGGATGCTTACAGATTAAAGATGTAACGTGTGATGCTATCTGATTAGCTGAAATGGAATGAGATATTAGAATAATTTTCCCTCCATTTGATCATGTGTCTACTGGAGGAGCAGGACAGCCTGGCGGCTGAGACATTTGGAGCCGTATGGGCGAGGACATCAGATGGATGACAGGGTGCAGCGGGTGATCCTGCCGCCGAGGGGCAGGGGGTGGGGAGGAGGAGTGATGGGTCTTCTCTGTGGCTAACATTCAAAAATCTATCACTCTGGATGCACAAATTAAAATTACTCACTAAGCAAGAATGCCATTGAACTGTACCTTATAAAACTCCTGGAATAAGTGAAGAAGTGCCAGGCTGATATATCTGTGCAGTAAGAGACATATAATCACGCCACCATCAATAACAGTCCCACGCTTTATGGGCTCTGTTCTTCCCGAGGCAGCTGTGAATAACTGAGTTGCACACACAGCCTCCTGTCAGGCCAGGATCAGAGTGGGCGGCCTTCTACCTGCACCCACTTCCGCTTCCATCTGAGCAAGTCCACATCCGCTCGTCCCTACAGCTATTGGCCTGTGCAGATTTTTCAGCCCACTTCAAATGATGCACCTCCATTTATGGTCCTTTCAGACCACCGGGAATCTATCTTCACAGTGCCTGGCCATGCTTCAGTCTTCTGTACCTATCACATCCCATCTGTGAACAATTATCTGTTGAGTCCTTTCTGCATATCAAGCACTCAGTTAAGACTTACACATATGCTAAATTATTTCACAGGTTGTGCAAGATAATTCTATGAGGTTCGTATGCTACCCCTTTCCTGGGTTGGTAAATAGTTGTCTGGGTCCGGAAGAAGGCCTGGGGGCCTGGTTCTGCACCCCTCCACCACCCCAGGGTTTCTGCCCCTGCCCCCATCAGTTACAATCAAGTTCTCATGCCCTCTGGGTGAGGAAGGTCCTTCTGTGGTCAAGGGATTCTCTCCCTCCATAGTCAAAATAAATAGATGCCTTTTTAGATTTCCTTTCCATGAAGATGGGATATATGTATACACGTAACTGACTCAATTTGCGGTACACTAGAGACTAACACACTGTGAAACAACTATACTCCAGTGAAAAAGGCGGGACGAGGCCCTGACAGCTCGGGGGAAATGGTTCCGTTGATGCTTCAGAGGTCCATAGAGTTGGGGTTGAGGCCAGGTCCCTGAATTAGAGGCTTTCTCAGGGGCCTTCTCGTGGTAAGCAGATCTAGGCCAGACTGCAGCCGGCTCAGGGGCGGCACAGAGCTCCACACAGGCAGGGCATGGTTAGGGGAAACTTGGATGTAATTCCTTGGAAGGAATCAGCTGACAGGCTTTGTCTTCTCAGCAGATCAGAGGTCATTTAACAATTCTGAGCTCACAGAACGAAGATAACAAGGGCCCGTGGGGCGTACGTGCTTCCTCCCAGGGACCCTCCCATGAAAGGTATACCGGACCCTGAGGGAGACACCTGACCGCTTCCTGGGACTAGGGCTGTTGACGGTTCCTAGATTCAAAATCCATGTTCAGCCCCAAACAGACCACCGGTCTCTGACCCCACCCTGACGATGGCTCAGTAAGCAGTTTATTCACCTACTTGGTAACTTCACCAGCTGATCATCGTTCTATCCAAGCAGTAATTGCATGTTTTAAACCAAAGTTTTCTTCCTAAAAAAGGGATGAAAGAATTCCATGCCTGATTTCCCATATCACTTAAATTCCTGCCAGCACTCTGTCTTTTCCGCTGTTTTCAGAAACCATCACAAGCATCTCCGGCTGCAAACTGACATCAAATACATCTATGCCTGCAATTTGAATCAGAGCAAAACATCCCTGTGCACTGTCCCCAAAGAGTTAATTATTACTGTTTGCGCCGTCTGCTTTCTGCGGGCATTTTCTTGATCAGCAGTGTCTCTTACCCTGAAGACAAATCATCCTTTGAGTGTGATGTGGATGTTCTGTTTTCTCCTCTGAGATATTATGTCAATCTCGGATTCCCTGTACTGTTTTTTTTCTTAATTCTGTCTTTTAAGAAACTAGCAAAACAAATATCAGAGAGTAGCTCTTCACCCTCATTGTCTTCACCTTCATTGTCCCGTCTGAATCTCGTCTGAAGGCAAGAGGAGACCAATCTGCCATCTCACAGTCAGGCTGAGAAAAGAACCCTCTCTTGTTCTGCCTTTTGTTCTATTCAGGCCTTCAACTGATGGGACAAGGCCCACCACTCTGGGAGGGCAATCTGCTTACTCAGTCTTCCAACGCAAATGCGAATGTCACCAGGAAACACCCTCACAGACACTTCCAGAAGTAGTGCTTTACCTGTCTGGGCATCTGTGGTCCAGTGCAGGTGACGTCACATATCTACAGGTCAGGCAGCAGGACACAGATGGGTCCAGCTCTCCTTGAACCCTTGGGGGCCCTGGCAGCCTTGCTACCCCTCCAGTGTCTTTCTCATTTGGGCATTTGATGATAAAGCCCTCGATGCTGATGCCTGGTGGTTCAGCCAGGGGTACCCTTGTGCAGGCTGTGGGGCAAGTCCTCTGGCCCTTCAACTTGGTCAGTGAGTGAACTCAGGGGAGTCCCTGGGCCCCTAAGCCCTTCGGCCATGGGCAGACACATGGGGCTGGACTACATTTGGGGTGCCCTGGAGGGAACTTGTGGATGTTCCAAGCCCAGGCCTCCCTGGGGATCTGGTTCTTTAGGCGGTGTGGGGGGGACCCCGGGTGAGGCAGTGAGGACCCCTGGGACTGCCCACTTCTATCTTTGGAGTCCTGGGCTCCTGTGGAGAACTTGGATGCCCCAGGAAATGCCCACAGAGTATCATGTGAAGGCAGAGATGCTGCCCAGGGCTCCTCCATGGCTCCTCCCACGGCTCTTCCCACAAGCCCTGTGGCTGGAAGCCTTCACTCATGCCCATCTGCCTCCCTTCGATCCTTGGTGCTTCTGAAACCTTGTCTAGGCAGACACTCCCTCTCCACTCTCAGGAGGGCCTGCACAGCTTGCCCCTAACCCAGAGGCCCCCCTCACCTTATGCACATGGCCCCTGACGTAGCAGAAGTGAAGTGGCTGCAAGTCCTTGCCTATCCCCACCCCAGGTCAGCATGCTAGGGGATTCCCAGGCACCTCTTTCCACCCGGTCTGTTCAGGCTCCAGGGCCCCACGCCATTGCTGTCCTGGGGGACGCAGGGGACAGAGAGGAGCCCCGCTGGGTTTTCCATCCCATCTTGTCCTGAGCAGGTGCTGGGGGCCCAGGAACCTCCCTCCTGGCCCCTTGAACCTCTCTTGTCTTCCTTGAGAGAGACGAAACCCCACAGCATCAGCTCACCCGAGCTCATGGTAAACAGGACAGACGGAGCTGATGCCGCACGGTTTCCTCAGATTAAATGTATCTCTTCCTCAGATTTATACGGCACTTTACGGCTCCTGCAAATGACTGCCTCAGCCCTGCAAAGTAATTCCACCCTGTCATATTTGTCTTTGGAAATTGTAACAAATTACGGTGATTTATAACATCAGACTCCACTCTCCTGTTTCTCCCCAGACGACTGTGCCTCTGGGGGCCAGGCCCCACCGTCCATTTGTTCCATGCTAGGTGACAGGGAGGCATGTTTCATCTCCCTCCTGACACCTGCTTCCCTTTGAGGGGAACCTGTCAGCATCGCTCACGCTGTCACCGCCCATTCCAGGTTCTGAGCCACCCGGGCGCTGCTCACCTGTGCCTCCCAATGAGGTGTGATGTCCCCCCACGCTGGGTAGATGGTGTGTCCACAATCTCCTCATCTCCAGCGCCGCCCCACCAGCCCTGCTCTGTCCCAGGGGAGGGGCCCGTGTGGGGCCGCGGCCACAGGTCCAGGCCTCCAGTGGTGCACATATACCTGCCGCCAAGGCCTCTGGTCTCCTGACCCCACTGGAAGCAAGTGCTGCTTCACCCTCGGTTTCCAGGACGATGTGGAATCCTGGCCTCTAAGAGTAGGAAGAAAATGGACTCGCAGGAGACCTGAGAGTACAAGGCCTGTCGGGGGCTGCTGGCTGAACGGTGGCCCTGAATTCAGATGATGGAGCAGGAGAGGGGCTTCTGCCCCTTCTGGGAGGTGATGAGGTCATGAGGGTGGAGCCCCCAGGATGGGATCAGGGTCCTTCTAAAGAGACTGCAGAAAACCCCCTGCCCCTCTCTCAGGTGAGGACATGGAGAGAAGATGTACCTGGGAGCAGAAGAGCGGCCTGGAAAGAAAGGACAAATGCTTATCAAATGCTCCCTTGGGGGTCAGGGAAGAAGAGAGCAGGTGAGGGCAGTGAGGACGTGCTGTGAGCTTTATCCTAGAAATGCAGGTGCCACCAAGAGGATCTGGGGACTCACTGCTGGCCAGGCCATGGACATGGGAACTGGAAGCAGGCCGAGGGAATCCTCCAGGCTCAGGGTACCTGGCCAGCAGAGCCCCCCTCTGCCGGCTGATCAGACGCTGAGAGTCACACACAGCTGCCTGGAGGGACCACCCCTTACATGGCAGCAAGACCTGGGCCGGACAGGCCTCTGTGCCTTCTGAGTCAGTCCTTCCAGGGGCCACAGCAAAGGGGTGGCCCTCATAGGATGCGCTTGCTGACCAGCAGCCTCATGCCGCCCTGCCCCGTCCAGCCTCTGCTTTGCAGGACATTGGGTCCAGCTGCCTCAAGGCTGGGGTGTGAGGTTTCCAGGATGACTCTCAGAAAATTGGCATTTTTTCTCTAAAGGTGAGGAAAAGGCAAAACTGAGAGGGGAGGCTGGACATGGCAAGGCCGCAGACTGTGGGTCCTGCCGTGACCCCATCCCTGACCTGGGAACCAGCTCCAGTCTCACCTCACTAGAGGGTGTGAAGCCACTCAGCCCTGGCAACAATCCTGCGATTATTTACAGGGCTGAGCTCAAATGTGTATTTTATGTGACGAGTGGGAAGTGTCAGAATGAGCCACATACAAAGTGGTGACAAAAGAAATCATTTCAATAAAATTACATAATGTACAACAAATCATTGAAACAGCCACATTAAGCACGATTTGCAGGCAACATAGCATTATACAATTTTTGACACTCTGCAGAGAGGTATTAGGTCTGAAGTAACTAGGTTGAGAAAGCAATTTGCAGAATTTCTGTTCTTTTAGCTGGTTTGAAAGCAGTGATTTTTTTTTTTTGTGGCTGACAAGTGAACAAAAAACAATAATTGAATAGCACCATTTCACCCGGAAGGCAGACTGATAATTAGAGGTGGAGCAGACAGTGGGATGTTATCTCAACAGTGGCAGCTCAGAGTCCTTTTCAGCTGAGAACCGAATCCAGGCTCCTGTTCTCAACAACGAGAAGAGGAGTGTGTGTTCCTTTCCTCATCCCTGGTAGCCTCTGTTCTCCTGTCCTGAGAGCAGGTCCATGGGCCCTGACTTGGGTGGGGATGTCCAAGGATGTCCCCAGGGACAGAAGATTTCTCTGGAGTCAACATGGACAGAAATGTACAGTCAGTAAACCAGTTTATGCCACTGGGACCTCCAGGAAACCTCCTCTGAGACTCCTTGCAGAATGTTCCACTGGACAGGATTCTCCCTGTGCATCTTAGGAGGCAGGGCCTGACCCAAACATGGTTTAGACCTGGCATCCAGGCCCGTGGGTTTCCAAGCCTGGCGCTTGGTCCTGGGCGGTTGAGGCTATGGAGACAAGGCTGCATGGGACTGCAGTCTTGCCTCGTCTGGCTGGTGGGGCAGGTGGGTGCACAGGAAGAAACGCCCCCCAGTCCCATCACATTCTTAACCCCAGAGACATGAGTCAGGTACAGGACCCTGAAGAGCTGATGCTCAGGGTCCTCTGCCCTCATTTCCCTGCCCCCACCAGTCCTGGCAGGTCCTTCAAGACCTGGAAGAAGGACCCCAAGGAGGGCATCCACGAGGTGGATGGATCCTGGGGCCTTGTGCTATTAGCACGCTAGGAGCACCATTTAAAATAGCTCCTCCTTTCCGTGTGACTCGCAGACAAAAAGCCTGCTATTTAGTATTCCAGTTTTGATAGCTCATTGTATCTAAAAAGAGATCAATTAAAGCTCTCATGAACCTCTCAGACTTAATGGGAGGACAATTTAGACATCACAGCACCGATGATGCTGTTCTAGTTGCATTTATTGTTTTGAAACTATTTGCATCTCTTGTAGAGCCTCTGCAGATGAGTGGATTCACATGGCAAAAGAAACGTTTGCATCCGAAGGAAGATAAATTGTCACCGACTTCATTCTTCAACGGATGAAGGGAGCCTTTGAAACAGGAAGCACCCCTGACAAACGATGTGGTGAAACACCCGTGCCTGCTGCTCTGGGTGATGGGGGCTTGTGTTCACCCCCCGTCCTGCGGGAGGAGCGCCGGTAACTTCTGAGCCCGGAGGATGTGCAGCCACAGCTTCTCTGCAGAGGGAGGCTTGGGTCACAGAGATCAAGCTGCTCCCATCCAAGTGGACTTTGTCTCTATTTCAGGAACTTTTCTCTTGCAAAAAGGGGCTTCTTGGTGTTTCTGAGAGCCCACGAATAGCTGCTTCTGAAAGCAAGACTTGAAAGCACACAGAGTTCATGCTGAGGGGCTGCTTTCTGTGTGGACAGAGGAGCAGGCCTGCGGGGGGGAGGTGGGTTGGATCAGGGCAGATCCCACTGTCCCTGCTCAGCGTGCCCCAGGGGCTCCATAAGAGCAGGACGTGTAGCCAAGATATAGGCCACGTCGGCCACATCCCCAGTGTGATACTGGACAGGGCAGAGCGTGCTGTCTTGTCTGAGGAAGCTGAACTCCAGCACCCTGGACAATGCACCCTGCAGCCCGGCAAGTGGACGGGCATTGTCCAAGTTGTCCTGGGCACCCTTGGCCTTGGCTGTGCCATCCTGTTCTCTGCGAGCTTTACCTGTGAGCTGGGCTAGATCAAGAGAACACGCCGAGGCACTGGATTCGTTTTCCTCTCTCCTGCCTCTGAGCAAGTCTTCATGCCCCCGTCTTGGTTGCTTTGTTCTCCCTGAATTTCCTGGAAGTGCTGACCTCAAAGAGCCACAGAGATGCCTTCCTCCCTGTCCCTTGGCCTGCGACAGAGAGCACCAGCTGTTATCTAAGAAAGCTCCATTTTTCGAGGCCACTGTACTAATTTATCTGACTCTGAAACCTCGGTGGCACCTCATGTCTTTGAAAACCAAGAAAAATGGGGAAGACATTTTCGCTGCTAAAAACTGTGAAAGGGGCGTCAGCTCTCTGGCTGGTTAAAGCTGAGTGGCTCATGTGGGTGACACGCCCTGCTTCGCAGAGACCTGGAGGCACCAGTTCATCCAGTGGCTTTGGGGTTAAGTGACTTGATTGTAGGAGGAGTTTGCAGAGCCCACAAAGGTGGTGGAGACTTTGGGGAGCATGTGGCAGTTACCCTGACTCCACAGAGAGGAAAACCCAGAGCCCAGGCTCCCTCCCCTGGAAAGAACGAGGCTAGAAGGCAGCAGAGCTAGGACCCGCATCACAGCCTTCCACCTGGATATCATGCGCTGGGGGCAGCCACTTGGGCCATGACCAGATGAAGTGGTGCAGAATTCAGAGACTTCAGCATACGGTGCTTTTAAAGCATGAAAATGGTAGAAGAGTGCTGTGCTGTGGCCTGAGTTGTGCTCCTCAAATTCACATGTGAAGTCCTGACCCCAGGGCCCCAAAGGTGACTGCATTTGGAGATGGGCCTTTATAGAGGAGATAAGGGGATCACGAGGTCATGTGGGGGTTTCTGATCCCATGTGATTGGGGTCCTTATAAGAAAGGAGGTGAGGACACAGACACACACAGAGGGATGACCACGGGAGGACACAGGAGAAGATGGTGTTCACGCCTGGGGAGAGAGAGCTTGGGAGGAGCCAGCCTGCCCGCCCTGGATATTGGACATCCAGTCTCCAGAACTGGGCAGTGATGAACACCTGCTACTTAAACCACCAGACTGTGCCCAGTGCTGCCCTGGGTTGGTGGACGTGGTGTAAAAGCCCTACTGCAAAAAGGAGAGTGGACAGTGGAGCAGACCCTAACCTCAGCCAGGGGGCCCGAGCACATGGTGTCGGGACCCTGAGGGAGGCCGAGTGTGGGGGGCTTCTGCCTCGGCCCTCGTGTGCTCCTTCATCACCAGAATGCTGGAGACCTCCTGATGTAGGTGTGCAGCTGGCCCCCTGCCCGTGTTTGCCGTCTCTGAGCAGTGGGGCCCGTCACTGTGACACAGTAGCACATCCAGGGTGCACTCTGAGAATGCGGGAGGCAGACTCGCATGTCACTTGTGCACCCCATGTGACCCCCCAGGTTGGGGGGCCGCGGGTGCAGGGAGCAGTGGGTGGTCTGCTCTGTGCTGAGTCAGGGTCCCACAGGTAAGGGTCAGAGGACATCTTCCTTACACTGACAACTAAATCTATGAAGAAGGAGGACAGACGTTCAGACCCACTAGGGTGCCAGCTTGGGTGGGACCTCAGCCAGGCCTGGCCCAAGGAAATGGGGAGGGGGACCCCCAGGTCTCCACAGGTACTTCTACATTTCCTGTCTGCTTTGATTTTTGCTTCCTATGGAATCAAACCATTAACTAACTCATTGATGTGGTCACTCATTCAGCAAATGCTTGTAAGACATTTTGAGGCAGAAATTACTCCAGCCTTACAGGCTTTGCCCATTGCATCTGAAAGGTTCTGGGCTGAAATGGGGCAGCCGGCTAGAGCTCAGGGTCAGGAGTTAGGATACTCCCACCACCATGAGGAGACATCTCAGCCCTGGCACGCTTCTCTCACTGCCACCAGACACCAGGTGGCTGTTAATGTTGGGAAATTACTGTTTTAATCATTAATTACCAAATAAATGTCACTTTGCTGGTACAATATATGCAGTGATTTCTGTCATAAATTGACATCTGTAAGTCATAAATTGCTTAGTTTTAGCTGCTTTTAATTGCTGCGTTTCCCCAAGCTGCATGGCACATGCATTTTGGATTCTGTTCAAACTTTGCTGACTCCGGCGCCTCTGAGAACAGGCCCTTGATCACGCCAACGCTGGATTCTGCGGGGTCACTGGAGTGAGAGGGGCCTCTGGCCTGACCCAGGAGGGTGGGCTCGGCAAGTGGGAAGAGCACGCCTCATCAGAGAGGTGATTCCAGCCTTGAAGGAAGTGTGGTTCCCGCCAGGAAAAAGGAAATCAAAAGGAAGGATGCGCTAATGGGCCCGAGGCGTCTGCATTGCTCAGAAACATCTCGTTCCTTCTGTTTGATTTCAAAGAAGCTATTCCTGGAGGAGTCACAGTCCTTTCTGCCTAGAGGCCTAAAAATACATGTGTTTGAGAGGGAGGTGTAGTGGGTCAGAGAGAAGGAAGACATTGGAGCCAGGCTGGAAAGCTTACAGCTTCTCTTTCTCTGCACTGATGATCACAGGCATGAGCACCCGATCCTCACGTGCATGTCCAGCTCATCTGCAGATGAGGTCCACTCTCCCTGAGAATGGGAGAACTCTGGAACTAGAGAAATGGCAGCAGAGGTGGCCTGAAGCCCGTGACCTTCCTGGGCGCCCAGGAGGACCTGCCTCTGGCCAGCCTTCCCCTCTCTGTCTTGCAGCTCAGGCTGGTCTCCAGGTCCCCACCTACTCGTTCTGTCCCAGCCCAGGCCTCTGTGATTCTGGCCACATCTGATTTTCTCTCATCTTCTCAGCCCTTTCCTTGCCCACAGAACCAGCTCTCTGTGCTCATCTCTCTGTGTGAATCCACGGAAGAGGCTTTGTTCTCTGATGGGGATCTGTCAGGAGACACCACACCCATCTTCCCAGTTGGAACTGGAGCTGAAGAGAAGGACCCAGACATCTGCTGGCTCCGGGCACCCTGCACCCTGCACACCAGCCTTCCTGCTGTGGTCTGCACACCTCCCCACCCCTACTCCCTGCCAGAACTGCTCCCAGCCAGTCCCACTGGCTCCTGACCCTGCGGGGCCCCAGGCCTGACCTTTGCCCTTCCTCACTCTGCAGCCTCCCTGCTCTGTGTCCACCTGGGGCTGCAGCCCAGCTGTCCAAGGTCCAGCAGGATGACCGGTGGATGGACCACACAATTCTAATGGAGCATGTCAGACCTGGTATGCCCAGTCATCCTTCTAAAGAAAAGTGGGGTAAACACTGCTTGGGAGATGCTCAAGAGACCACCCTTTGGTGAGCATGTGGGCTGGCCTGCTTGTCCTGGGAGAAAAGGAGGCTCTGGCCCTGGCTGTGAGAGCACCTGTTCTTACACCGGCTGCTGTGTTGGTTGTCGTGACCCCAGAGCCCACATTTCCACCTCTGTCTAGCTGTTTTCGAGGATAAGCCAGGAGTCCAGCCTCTTTGCACAGGCTGGTCCAAGAATGATGGAGTTGAAGACTCTCAATACTTTTGTGATGTTATTTCTCCTCTTGGTTGAGACTAGTCTGGAAAAAGCCCAGAAGGGCCCTGGGCATGTGTGCAGGGCCACTGGACCTCTTGCTGTTTATGTGTAAGGTCGGCTTCCTTCATGTGGAACTCTCACCTTTGGTCCCTGTGTCTAAGGGACCAGCCCCCTGGTCTCCTGGGGACTGGCACGTCTACATGCCTGGTGCCTCTGCACTTTGCTTCTGCAGTGATCCTAATTTCTTTTCCCAGTTGCTACCCTAAAGACTAGGTCCTGTGAAGTACTGGTTGCTCCCCTTGGTCACTGCCCAATGCGAAAGAGTCAGATCCTGGGGGATACAGGGGATACAGGGCCAGGAGGTAGGGGAGACGAGCATAAAGCATACCCATCGGTAGTATCTGGTCTTTGTGTGTCTTGGTGATGTTTACTCTCGACAGCATATGGCTGATTCAACTGGAGGAAACACAGCTCTGACTATTATTTAAAACTAAAGCCACTTTGGAGATAATTTGCATCCTAAACAGAGAGTTGAAGTTGCACACTCTTTACTTTTACATGTTCTATATAGAATCACTCTGCATACGCTATATACAACCATTTTAACGATAAATTCTTAATTTACACTACTGCTATCTGTTCTTGTCTTAAATTCCTTCCAAAAAACTGTCTTCTTTTAAATTCTAAAATGTAGCTAAAGCGATTTTTATGAACATATAATGATGTGGCTATGATTGACTCAAAAGCAATAAGAAAACCAGACACAAAGATACATAAATATAAAACACTCCTTTCAGAAAAGAAGATAAAACTCTGGGGGTGAGAGGAACAGAATTCAAGTCAGAATTCTCTTCAGTTTAGACTTCAGGGCAGATGTGGGGAACTGAAGAGCTTTACAAAGTGAAAGGCTACACGCTCTCATTAATTCCAGTGATGGTAGATGCTGGGCTTGAGTGTGTTTGACAATCACAGAAGTCTATGGGTCCTCTCCTGAGAAAAATAAACTTGCTGACAATTGTGTGTGCTTGCAGGGAAGGTGGTGGTCTGACTTGAAACCACCCATTCTCCTGTTGAGACTCCTGACACAACCCACTGCATCTGGACTGTTTCTCCCAACGGGCCTTAAACCTTGGACACATTTGCCTCTTAATACACAAGATGAGACAGAGAGAGAGAGACTGAGACAGCGGGAGAGAGAGAGACAGGCAGAGAGAGGAAGAGACAGAAAAAGAAGGAGAGAGGCAAAGAGAGGGATCCACAGAGAGAGAGACAGAGACAGAGAGATACAGAAAAAGGGAGAGAGACAGAGAAGTATGGAAAGAGGGAGAGACAGAGACAAGACACAGAGAGACACAGAGAGAGGGAGAGAGACACGAGAGAGACAGAGAGATACAGAGGGAGAGACAGAGGCAGAGAGACACAGAGAGAGGGAGAGACAGAGATGGTGATGGAAAGACAGGGACAGAGACAGGGAAGGACAGAGACAGGGAGTGACAGAGCGGGAGGCGGGAGATGCGGAGCTGGGACCCAAGCCCACTGGCTCCGTCGCAGTGACCCGAGTCCCACCCGAGGGTGCCCGGCGTCCCCGCTGCACTCTGGCTGAGCCTGGACCTCACAGCTCCTGGGGTGGGGCTGCACCCAGCCTCTGCACCCTGGATGAGCAGCCGAGGTCTCCTTGGGCTCCCACAAGGCCTATTCTTTGGTTTCTACTTTTACTCTTAACTCCATCTGGAGGAGCCCCAGGAAACTTGTGTTTCCCTCAGCACCTGCCTGCTTTTGGGCCTTAGAAGCGTCCACTCACTGGGTCTTCCATCAATCGAGGACTAAATTGTCTGTGAACCTACTTCTCTAGACAAAGAAATTGTTTTCTAAGAATATCATTTTTTTTCTTTAAAACACAAAACCAAGGCTGGGTATCTTATCTTTGCATAAGATCCTATGCTCAAATTAATCCCATTTCTTTATTTCAGTAAATCAGTATTGAATATTGTGAAAAAACCCTTTCTAAAAACAACTTCAAATGTGCCCTCGATTAAGGTATGTTAAACAGGAAAGACAAGTCCCCAGTTTCTTCTCCCATGTGTCTGTGTGTCTCCTCCTGCCTTTGGATGCCCGCCCATACTCTGGAGGCAGAGCGCACGTACCAACAGAGCACAGAGAGCTGCCTGAACTGTTACTGAACTAAGAGAGTCGTTTTGGACACGTGACTTTTGATCTCTTATTATTTTTAAAGACTGCATGACATTTTTTGTTTGCAGTTTCATGGAAATACGTACAGAGTGCTTGCTCACAAAACCATAATTTATTTGTCAGGTTCGCTTTCTCAGGTTTTCTCCCTCTGTGAGTTCAGGGAATGAACCAGAGCGACCACCCCTTCCATCCAGAGCAGAACAGCCAGATGTGAGCCATGCTCCCGCTGAGGACTCTGGGGTGGGGGGGGCATGGGGGGCGTGTCCTCCGGGGACTCAAGCACATTGACTGAGAAGCCTCAGAGCTAGGCTTGGGAACGGCTCCTCCCTGCCTCCCCCCACCATCCTGGGGGGTCAGAACCCCGCCAGCCCCCACCCCTGGGTGTGGACATCCCCCCCCCTCTCTGGGCCTCTGCCTCTTCCTTTGTTATTGCAGGGCCACAGCCTGTGGCAGCCGGGAGGTGGGGTCCCCTTGCCCTTTCTCTCTATACTTAAGGGGAGGAGACCTATCCAAGCAAAACCTGGGTCCTCACTGCGATGGAGGCCGCTGGGTCCTGGAACCCCAGGCAGGGGCCTGGGAGGAGTGGGAGGGAGTCAGAGCCCCGTGCAATGAGCCCACCCACATCCCTGGGCATAGGCTCCGCATGGCCTGTCCTGGGAGGTCTGGCCATCAGAGGCGGCTGGGCTGGGGGAGATGGTGTCCTCGAGGGTCAAATGTTGGTCAGAAATGAGTTGAGAAAGCTGGCAGCTCAACGCAGCTTTGTTCAAGCTTCAAATGCTGAGGGCCAAACGCCTGGCACACCAGGCCCACCTGCCATTCGAGTCAGGAAGGGAGCCATGGGACGCTCGCCTGGGCCCTGGAGGACCTCCGGGCTTGCTGCCTGGGGAGGCAGGACCACTCGTGCAAAGAAACTGAACGCCCAGCAAGGCCTGACAAGTAACACGCAGCCATGTTGGTCAGAAGCCCAGACATGTCCAGGGAGGTGGGTATGGACCGTGGGGTTCAAGGGAGGGACAGTGGGTCTGAGGAGAGGGGGACATCCTGGTCTGGAGTGAGAGGAGGGTGGGTAGCTTGGGGTGGCTGTGGGTGTCGGCGGGCTGTTAGGTGTGGGCAGGGCTGGCCCCTCCTGAGGCCTCGCTCCTTAAGTTGTAGACGGCTGTCTTTTCCTGGTGTCCCCATCTCCTCTTCTTATAAGGATCCCAGTCCTATGGGATCAGGGCCCACCTCTGACCTCATTTCATCTTCATCACCTCCATCACCTCCTTAAATCCCATCTCTGCCTGCTGTCACCTTCTGGGATCCAGGGGGTGGGGCTTCCACCTGGGAATTTTGTGGGCACACGGGTCAGCTTGTCACAGGCTGTTCCATGACCTGCCGTGGGGCAGCAGGGAGTGGGGTGGGTAAGAGGGATGTGGGGGTGTTTTCTAGGGTGTAGGACACCCGGGGCGGAATGGAAAGACAGACATGCAGTCTTGAAATGAGAAACTTCAGGCGGTCCTATTCTACCAGGGCCCTCAGTTTCCCAACTTCCCTTCACAAGTTATTAAACTGAATTGGTTCTGTGGGTAAATTAAGATTATTGATAGAGCAGGATGAATCAATAGCAGTAAAACCTTAATAAGTAGAGCTAATTAATTCACCCCTCATGAAGCAGCTTGCCTGGGTCTGGATTTTACGAGCAGAGCAATTCTGCTGTTTTGTTTCCTAAAAAGAATGAAAACTCACACATTCCTCTGCCTGCTTAAGAAGCTGCTCTAAATCAACAGCCAGGCTGCCTGGCTCGTTAGAAGGCAGAAGTGTGAGTCTGTCATCGCACTCCTCCAGGTGGGAGAAAAGACTCCATTGTGCCAGTGCCCGGGTTGTGACCAGGGGAGACGGGGCCCCGAAGACACCAGAGCAGTGAGAAAAGGGACAGAGTGCGTCCGCGTGAGGTCCCGCTGGTCCGCGAGCCCGCCTGTGGCGCCAGCATCTTCCCATGGTCCTCAGCCTCCCTGCGGTGTCCCCGGGCAGGTGATTGTGGGGCCCAAAGCCCCACCACCGTTCCTGTTGGGGGTCTGAGCCCTTCCGACGCCCAGCCCCCCGGGGCGCTCCATGCAGCGGAGGGGCAGGCACCTCTGTCTGCTCCTGGAGGAGCCACCTGTGTCCCCACAGACGCGGGAGCACTATACCAGAGGCTCCCTGCTTGCCTCCCTGAAAACACCTGCGCTGGGATCTTAGGGAGACCAGGCACGTCTGGGGGCCCTGGGGGGCCAGGCAGTGTCGGGGGACAACCAGGGATGGGATGTGTGTGCACAGAGTGGGGCACCGCAGGGCTTATGGGCAACCCCAGGCAGGCTGGGACATGCTGGGCATCCTTCATGGGCCTCACGCGGACCTGCAACTTGGGAGGCCATCTGGCTGAGGCCCATCCCCATGTCTTGGGGATGTGGTGCTTGGGGAACGATGTCCCAGGTCACACATGAGGCTCCAGTGGAAGGGGAGGTCCTTCCCTTGAGTCTGGGACACAGTGGCCATGGGGCTGGGAACATCTCCACCGCCCCTGAGATGGGGGACGTGGTGAGTGCCCAGCACTGTGCCCTCATGGCTGGCAGGCAGGGGCGCTCAGATATCTAGCCACTGTTAAGCACTCAGGTCCCCTGACAACCTCTGGGTTGTAAGGGTATCAGCCCAGGACCCCGAAGCTCTTACTTTGGGGTTCATGATACTGCTTAGGAAATGGCACTTGGAAGAGCACTTGGAGCAGAGGCCACAAGCAGGCCCGTCCCATCAGCAAGGGGTCACCACCCTTGCATGGGGACCAGCAGGCAAAGTCTAGGCCCAGGGGTCTACCCACTCCTCCTCACAGCTCCCAGGGTGGACCCCACCCACTACAAACTGCACCGAGCCGCGTGCTTCCCTGAGTGACCGGCAGGCTGCAGCCCAGGGGATTCCACATGGTAGACCTCAGTGTTCTCAGATGACGGCCGGTCCACTCTGGCCATGTACTTGTTCTTACAGCTGATTCATGTAATTTCTGGATTTTATTAAAGAAAGATGAAAATGGGGGAATTACAGGACACATGTAACTTGAAGTTAATCATCATTTGTAGGAAGAAGCCTGTTGACTCCGTCAGAGAGCTTTCTGATCAGCAGTGAAGGACACGCTAGGTCACCTATGTGCTCAGTCACACATGATACTGCCACAGGTGCGAAGGGGACCCGGGGCTCTGCACCAAGATGTCTTCACGGAGAGAAAGGCTTCACGGAGCACAAAACAGGGTGCAGGTCACCCGAATGTCCAGCTTGTCATCCAGGAAAGAGTATCAGCTGGAGGAGGATGCCTTGACCCCCAGTGGACCCTACCCTCATCAGCCAGTTCTCCGTGTTGTGCCCTCAGCACCTGATTGCCAAGCTCCCCAAGCCGGTGCATCAGCTGGCCATGTGGGTCCCTGTGACCAGCTCTTCTCCCTGAGCCTGGAGCCCTGTCCAGGCAGCCACCTTCTCTGGAACCTCTCCCACCCCCAGCCGACCCTCGTGGGCCTGGCTCATAAAGCAACAACCATCTCCACTCTCAAAGGATTGGGTTTGGCAGATGAGACTCACAGCGAGTCATCTCTTACGGACAATGCAATCTGAACACCTAGTCTCCAAACTAGCGGGTATATCTGGGTCTAGATGGTGAGCTTTCACTGGTCTTCCTTTTTGGAATGAGGAACTATGTCATAAAGCTTCTTTTTTTTTAAAAAAAAAAAAGTTTATTTTTTAGAGCAGTTTTACAGACTCATCCAATATGCCCTCATTCCCAGCTTTGCAATTTATTCCAGAGGGACGGCAGCTACTTCACCTGAGAGCAGGAGACCCTAACCTTGAGACTGTGACCTTGGGCAGGTTACAAACCTCAGGGAGAGTCTGTAAAAGGGAACAGCAGGACCGACAGCACACGAGGGTGGCTTCTGAGTATTTAATGGTACCACCTTGAGGGTTATCTCTCTGAGTACTAAATGTGCCTGTATGTGTGTGTGTGTGTGTGTATGCGTGTGTGTGTGTGTGTGTGTATACATACATACATAAAAAAAATATATTTCTACACCTATAGAGTTCTAGCCAGGAGCCCAGCTCAGGTGATGGACAGGAGGCTGGATGGCTATGGGAAGTGGGCTTGGTCACGTGGTTTGAGGGCCGCCGAATCCTGGATGTAAGAAACTCAACCAGTTGGTGGGACAGTAGGGAATGGCAGAAAGAAGTGAGGTCTTTCTTGTGTGAAGATTGACAGGGATGGACACTTAGAAAATGTCTAAAACAGGCCTTAATCCTGACTTTACCTTCCCAGGTAACCACCTGTTCCCAAGGGATTAATCCACTCATTGTCCTCATCAGGTGTGAGTAGAAACTTCCCCCCAACCTTCATCTTTCAAGTGCAAACGGGAACCCGTTTTGCCTGGAAAACCAGGAGAACAGACTTCCTTCTGAACAAATACTGGATTCCTGGTTTCCTCTTGACTATTTAATGTCACTGACAAGACACCGTCATTATTATAGAAGAGAAAAAAAATGTGCCACACAAATTCCATTTCTATTCAAAACGTACTTTGGGTTTGTAAGTGGTTTAAAGGAATACATAAAATGGCTCCTTTATTAACTTGTTTAAATGTGAAATGATAAACAGAAATGAAATACAGGGTAATGAAATCAATATATAAGCTAGGTTTGTTTTTAATTATGACTTAAATTAACTAGCGTATCTCCATTATGGAAGAATTAATTGCCAAAACAGAAATAAAGTCTATAAAAGTGTACTCAATTACACCAGGGAATTGCAAATTTTCTGTCTTCTGGCACTCAAAAGATTCTGTCTTAAATTCTGGTTAGGATTATCATAACTACACATATACTCATTTCCCCACCAAGGGTTCTCATCTCCTTTCTTGTTTATACATAATCTGGCTATAAAATTGGTTTGCCTATAGGCAAAGTTTTGACCTCAAATAAATGAGTGATTTCTGGTGCAGACTCCAGAGGGTGAATCGAGTTCCTTGGACTCTCAAGAGTCCCTCTGTCAAGAGAAGACACTGCTGACACCTTCATCCAGAGAACAGAAAAGCTAGGTTTTGTTTTAAATATATGACTTTCTTGCTTATTTTGAAAAACAAAAATATTTGAGAAGCACTGGTCCATGGGGCTGGTGACCTTGCCTGGGGCTGGTGACCTTGCCGGGGCAGTTTCAGGCCCCACCTCGGTTCGTGGCCACATCCCCAGCAGGTGTGAAACCACAAGTCTGTTAAAGCTTCCAGACAAAGAAGACCATGGGGATCCCCTAGTTCTCTATGGGTCAGGCCGTGGACTCGCCTTTTGCCCTGAATCTTCAACACTGAATGCTGCCTTTTTGTGATATGAGGGGCCAGACTCTATAGCTGGCAGTACCAAATTAGAGTAGGTTTGGGGTTTTCTCAGGAGGACCCTTGCCCAACTCCAAGGCTCAGACAAGTGGTTCTTTTGGGCCCCAACCCTGAACTCAGGCTCAGAACTGACCCTGATGGACCTGGGGCTCTGCTGTCTCTGCTGTCATGTCTCGGGATTTGGGGCTGACTGGGCATGGAAGCTCCTCGGCAGCCTCCACTCGGAGTCATTTTGAGAAGATAGTGACTTCTAACTCCAGAGTCCCAAGGATCCCTCTGATCCCATCTGGCAAGGCAGGTTGCTGGGATACAGTGCACCCTCCCTACAGAAATGCTTGGATTCTGGGCCTTGGCCCCCAGTGATGGTTCAGAGAGGATGAACAGTCAGCCCTGTGGTGGGTGGACATGGATCCCAGCAACATGTGGCCACAGACCCAGTGGGACCTGGGGAACACAGGAAGGAACCACACAGCAGAGGGCAGCCAGATGGGGTGGGGAGACCCAAGACGTGGTCACTGCTGAAGGAGGGGGTGGGCCATCCCACACAAAATACCACAGAGAACCCACCTCCTTGCAGATATAGGAGGGTCTCCTGCAGGCACTCAGTTCAGTTCCGTTCAGTCACTCAGTCATGTCTGACTCTTTGCAACCCCATGAACTGCAGCACCCCATCCCTGTCCACCACCAACTCCTAGAGTCCACCCAAATCCATGGCCATCGAGTTGATGATGCCATCCAGCCATCTCATCCTCTGACTTCCCCTGCTCCTCCTGCCCTCAATCCTTCCCAGAATCAGGGTCTTTTCCAATGAGTCAGCTCTTCCCATCAGGTGGCCAAAGTATTGGAGTTTCAGCTTCAATATCAGCCCTTCCAATGAACACCCAGGACTGATCTCCTTTAGGATGGACTGGTTGGATCTCCTTGCAGTCCAAGGGACTCTCAAAAGTCTTCTCCAACACCACAGTTCAAAAGCATCAATTTTTCGGCACTCAGTTTTCTTTATAGTCCAACTCTCACATCCATACATGACCACTGGAAAAACCATAGCCTTGACTAGATGAACCTTTGTTGGCAAAGTAATGTCTCTGCTTTTTAATATGCTATCTAGGTTGGTCATAACTTTCCTTCCAAGGAGTAAGCATCTTTTAATTTCATGGCTGCAATCACTATCTGAAGTGATTTTGGAGCCCAGAAAAATGAAGTCAGCCACTGTTTCCACTGTTTCCCCATCTATCTGCCATGAAGTGATGGGATCAGATGCCATGATCTTAGTTTTCTGAGTGCTGAGTTTTAAGCCAATTTTTTCACTCTCCTCTTTCACTTTCATCAAGAGGCTCTTTAGTTCCTCTTCACTTTCTGCCATAAGGGTGGTGTCATCTGCATATCTGAGGTTATTGATATTTCTCCTGGCAATCTTGATTCCAGCTTGTGCTTCCTCCAGCCCAACGTTTCTCATGATGTACTCTGCATATAAGTTAAATAAGCAGGGTGATAATATATAGCCTTGACGTACTCCTTTTCTTACTTGGAACCAGTCTTTTGTTCCATGTACAGTTCTAACTGTTGTTTCCTGACCTCCATACAGGTTTCTACATGAAAGCACTCAGGCTTCTAGAAAACGGTGCTATGGACAGATGAACACATCCCAGGCCACTCCAGGCCAGTGGGAACCCAAGATATTCATTCTTGGCTGGGCATCCCAGGGACATGGCACCCTGTGGAGTTCCAGGGTTTTCTGGAGTCCACTTCTGAGGTCAAGGGTCATGGGTGGGAGCCCCATGTGCAATGGGCACCCCTCTGGTCAGCATGGGTGGTCTCTTTCTCTGGAACCAGGGAGCCCTGGGGGTTTTGTTTGAGAAATAAAACCCCATCTGGAGGAGGGAGCATTCTAGTAGAGTCAGAATCGGAGGCGAATCCTCAGCCTGCACTGAGTTTGCTTGTCAGGTGATATCACACACGTCCCTGACCCTCACAGCCTCAGAACCTGAGTGGAAGTGGCTCGAGGCTTTCTTCTCCAGGTGTGTCCCACTTGATGGTCATGTGTCTGGTGCACAAATTATTACTGTGATTCCATAAACCCCCCTGGGGTATCATTCGATCTACACTGTTCCTTTCCTTCACATCTGGCAATCTCCTGAGCTCTGAATGCTGAAACACACTTGGAACAGAGGTGGTGAGTGGGCCATCAGCCCACCTGGGTTTGAGGAGCCCTGAGGGG
The DNA here is from genome assembly GCA_007570785.1 of Antilocapra americana. Lineage (NCBI taxonomy): Eukaryota > Metazoa > Chordata > Mammalia > Artiodactyla > Antilocapridae > Antilocapra > Antilocapra americana. The sequence goes on from ML660204.1 coordinate 15,029,807, forward strand.
GAACGAGGTGGGTTTCAGACAAGCCTGTGAGGACGTGGGCTCCAATCTCTACCCTCTGGCCATGCGTCAGGGCCTCCCACCATGACCCTGAGGCAGGTTTCCATTTATGTCCTTCTTTCTCCCTCTTAAACACATGTTGCCCCCTCCAGCCAAGTCTCATTTCGTCAGTACTGCGCAGGGTCAGTCTACTGACCTGACTGATTTGACTCTACTGTTTTCATCTTTTGGTGACTGGTATGGACCCAGAGATGTTCCAAGCTCTGGGCAGTGGGGCTACATTTGGGGTGGGGTCCTAACTGGAGCCCCTGGGCTCAGCCCCCACCTTCGAGTGGCTCTGCTCCGTCTCCCATTCAGTGTTCGGGTGGCAGGTAGAGCTCCTCTTTGTTATCTCTCTTCTGCACTAAGTGAACCTCCCATCTCTGCCTCTGTTCTCGCCTCCCTCCCAGCTCACCGGGAATACCACCCGTCATGTTTGATGAGACAGCAGGATTGCGTTCTTCTTGTTCAACATGATTCCACAGGTTCCTCGACATGGAAAATTCCTTAGGGCAGAAAAGTGGTTCAGCACAATTTCATCTATTATTCAACGATCTCTGTGTAGCTCTGGTGTCTTGTAAGTGATAAATTATTATAAAGAAAGAAAATCTGCTTGCCAGTTAGTCTGGGGAAATGCAAGATCAAATTCTTCCAGCCAGCATTATTCACCCCCATTGTGAGCCCAGGACTGGGGCTCCTAGCCCCTGGGAGGGGTTTCTGTCCACTGCCTATCCTGGCACAGGTGGCGTTCACACCTTCCTAATGCTCCCGATTCTAGAGTTGTGGTGGGACCACTGTGCAGTGAATCTGAGGCTCAGGAGAAGATCCTTCATGTCAGTATGTGCTCAGCCTGTGCCACGCCCCCCCCACCCCGCCAAGCCTCCATCCTGGTTCTGACACAGGGAGCGGCCCTGACCTTTGTCTCCATGACACCCTGTCCTGGTCCCTCATGCTCCCCTCAGCCATACCCTCATTTCCCCTCCTGCTTCATCATGGAGTCAGTCACCACAGCCCTTGATAGCCTTGAATTTATTTTACATTAAACATCCTTTGAGGAATTTGCAATTAGTAAAAATAATGATGATCATTAAGAAATTATAATTTCCAAAGCATGTTCTACTGTACACTATTTCTGTGAAATACTCTGACAGGTTTTTTTTTTTTTTTTTTTATAAACAAAGGGAGAGGGTTCTATCTTAAAGAGTTTGGAGAAGTCTTCTTTAAACTTATTATTTGTTCTCTTACTGCTGTGGGACTCCCCAGAAAAGTCAAATGTGAGTGAATTTACAAGAAAGCTTGTTATTGTTGTTCAGTTGCTAAGTCATGTCCGACTCTTTGCGATGCCGTGGACTGCAGCACGCCAGGTTCCTCTGTCCTTCAATATCTCCCAGAGTTTGATACAATTCCTGTCCATTGAGTTGGTGAAGCTATTTAACGTTTATCTCATCATCTGCTGCCTCCTTTTTCTCCTACATTTAGTCTTTGCCAGCATCAGGGTCATTTCCAGTGAGTTGGCTCTTCACATTAGGTGGCCGAAGTATTGGAGCTTCAGCTTCAGCATCAGTCCCTCCAATGAATATTCAGGGTTGATTTCCTTAAGGACTGATTGATTGGTTTGATCTCCTTACTATCCAAAGGACTCTTAAGAGTCTTCTCCAGCACCATAATCCAAAAGCATCAGTTCTTCAGTGTCAGCCTTCTCCATGGTCTAACTCTCACATTCATACATGATTACTGGTATACAGACCTTTGTTGGAAAAGTGACGTCTCTGCTTTTTAATATGCGGTCTAGGTTTGTCATAGCTTTCCCTCCAAGGAGCAAGCGTCTTTTAATTTCAAGGCTTCAGTCACCATCCACAGTCATTTTGGAGCCCAAGAAAGAAAATCTGTCACTACTTCCACATTTTCCCCTTCTACTTGCCATGAAGTGATGGGACTGGATGCCATGATTTTAGTTTTTTGAATGTTGAGTTTCAGGTTAGCCTTTTCACTCTCTTCTTTTACCTTCATCAAGAGGCTCTTTAGTTCCTCTTCACTTTCTGCCATTAGAGTGGTATTATCTGTATATCTGAGGTTATTGATATTTCTCCTAGCAATCTTAATTACAGCTTGATTTTCATCCAGTCTGGCATTTTGCATGATGTACTCTGCATAGAAGTTAAATAAGCAGGGTGATAATATGCAGCCTTGATGTACTCCTTTCCCTATTTTTAACCAGTCAGTTGCTCCATGCCCAGTTCTAACTGTTGCTTCTTGACCTGCATGTAGGTTTCTAGGGAGGCAGGTAAAGTGGTCTGGTATTCATCTCTCCAAGAATTTGCCACAGTTTGGTGTGATCCAGTTAAAAGCTTTATCATAGACAATGAAATAGAAGTAGATGTTTTTCTGGAATTCCCTTACTTTCTCTCTGATCCAAAAGATGTTGGCAATTTGATTTCAGGTTCCTCTGCCTCTTTGAAACCCAGCTTGTACATCTGGAAGTTCTTGGTCCCCTACTGCTGAAGCCTAGCTTGAAGGATTTTGAGCATAACTCACTAGTTTGTGAAATAAGTGCAATTGTATAGGTAGTTTAAACATTTTTTGGCATTGCCCTTCTTTGCTGTTTGCTTTTTTTCCTGAATTTGTTTGACCTCCACCCAATCCCTCTTTGTTTCCTATTATAGTGCTTGATGGGCTGGTTAGGGAAAACTTTGTACAAATGTTGTCTGAGAGTGTCCTTGACTGTCTACCAGAGGTCTTGAACATGACCCCATCTCATCAGGGCTCTGGGGGCTTTGGGATGAGTCGGGGATGCAGTGGTCCTGTGGCTGCATGGCCACCTGCTAATGGCATGACCAGCATTTCTTCTGTGCTGACTCAAGAGCACATTTCTGTTTTGGTGCACGGGCTGCCAAGTGCCAGGTTCCATCTCATGCACCGACTGGCTCCTGTTAGGGCCTCAATGGGGGGGCCACTTTCGTCTCCAGGAGCTGAAGCCCCACTGAGTGTGGTGGGGAAGGGCTCTGAGTCGACGCTGCTGATTATTTGTCAAAGGGCCCAGACCCCTTGAGTCCCAGTCCAGACTCTGGGAGACACCAGCACACAGGCTCTGACAGACACCAGGAAACTCCTTCAAAGTTACGGAAACGTTTGTTCAGCTGGTGGTTGACAAAAGATGCAATGAGGGTGGGAAATGCTCAAAGAGCTTTTGCATCTGATGCCAGGGAGTGATCCTGGAGCCCAAGAAACCCCATGGGAGAGACTCATGGAGCTAAAGTGAGGGCTCCCCACCTTGGCCCTTCCTGTGTCGGAGTCAAGGTGTGGCCTGTCTGCTTCTGATGTGACTGTCTCCGTAGCAACTGTCTCCATGGCAGCGCCTCCTGCTGAACTCATGAAGGCTCACTGGGCCCAGACCATGTTACGCAATTGTGACTACACTAGTGAGGAGCCCATGATGACACACCATGATGATGGTCTTTCTTTTGAAGAGTTGGAAGTCTTCGTGAAGACTCACAGCCACGAATGACAGTAATGAAATGAAAATAAAACCTTTCAAGCCAAGCCTTCTGGGTTTTCCTTTCTTTCTTCTTTTTTGACGTGTGTGTGTAACAAAATGAATCAGATATTTAGGCAACTGTGATAAGTTTTTTTTTTTTTTTAAGAAAACATCATCTCTAAAGCAATTCCCTATCACATGGGCCCAGTCGCAAGCCCACAGGTAGACCAGGAGCCCATCTGGAAGTGAGGGGTTCATGGTGAGCTTGCTGATGTTGTAGGTCATGAGGGCCTGTCTCTCCATGCATGGTGCAAACTCCGCCTGGCCTGAAAAGCTGCAGAGGCTGCTGAGTGGGATGCCTCAGAGGAGGAGCAGGGCGCCCCTAGGAGGTGAGAGGTCTTAGGCAAGCCCTGGAGCCCAGGGGTTACTCTGTGGTCACGCCCCCCCCTAGGGGGTGACCTGGGCAGGAGGTGGCTGCAGGGTCCCAGGCCAGAAAGGAGTACCTGGAAGGAGGTGGATGACCAGGATGGGAGAGCTGTGTCAGGGAATGGCATGCCAGGAAGGGCCCCACAAAACCTTGTGCCTCTCTGGGCCTGCCTTCCAGGCTGGTTGCCCAGAAGGAAGCAGTAAGCCCCAAGGACAGAGCCTGCCTGCTGGCCTCTGAGGAAACGAAGGTGGAGTGTGGCCACCTGGGAGGTACTCATGCATGGTCTCCATGCTGGACATATTTCCTTCCTGAACTGTGCAGGCAAACAGCCTGACAGGGTGATGGTAAGAGAAGGACCAGAAATAAACTGCGGATGAATTTAGGAAGTGTGCCTGATGAGCACACAGCACCCCTTGAGCATCCCAGGTCTTGACTTCGTTCTGGATATCCCCCATCATCTTTGACTTGCTTGACAAATGTTCCAGGACTGAGGGGTACGTGGGAAACAGACCCCAGAGGCCACTGATGACATCACGTTGCATCATCAGGCCGAGTCATAGATGAGTATCAGGTGGGTATCTGTATGTGGGACAGTGACTGCAACCATGAAAATAAAAGACACTTGCTTCTTGGAAGGAAAGCTATGACAAACCTAGACAGCATATTAAAAAGCAGAGACACCACTCTGCTGACAAAGGTCTGTATAGTTAAAGGTCTGTATAGCTATGGTTTTTCCAGTAGTCATGTATGAATGTGAGAGGTGAACCATAAAGAAGTTTGAGTGCTGAAGAAATGATGCTTTTGAACTGTAGTGCTGGAGAAGACTCTCAAGAGTCCCTTGGGTTGCAAGGGGATCAAACTAGTTAATCTTAAAGGAAATCAACCCAGAATATTCACTGGAAGGACTGATGCTGAAGCTGAAGCTCCAATAATTTGGCCATCTGATGGGGACAGCTGACTCATTGAAAAAGACCCAGAAGCTAGGAAAGATTGAAGCAGGAGAAGGGTGTGGCAGAGGATGAAAGGGTTGGATGACATTACTGATTCATTGGATATGAATTTGGGCAAACTCCAGGAGATAATGAGGGACAGAGAAACCTGTTGTGCTGAAGTCCATGGGGTCTCAAAGAGTTGGACAGGACTTGGCAACTGAACAACAGTAACAGTGGTCATACGTTCTATGATGGCATCAACTTTTAGAGTTGTGATCAGTTGTTCTACCTTTTTCAAATTATACAATAAGAAAGTACATTGAAAATTTTTGGACTTAGATGGTTCTTTCTGGACTTAGAGGCCCATCCTGGCCTCTAGCTGGCTCACTGCCCCTTGGGGTCCATGTCTCCATAATGGGCAAAGCTGTAGCAGAGCTTTAACTGCCTGCCACACTAGATGGTATGTTTCCCTGGGTTCTAAACTCAAAGGCGCCCAACCATTTCGAGTAATAAATTTGGTGAGAAAGTTTGTGTGCATCACGCTCTGAATAAAATTACACTTTCCTCTGAGTTTTATCATTTCTGCCATGCTGAAGAAGCGTGGCATTTTTTATCTGCTTATTCGGCCGTGCCCCCAATATCGCAGCTAAAACTCAGAAGACTGAGATAAGGAAAAGGGCAAAATAGAATGGTCAGAGAATTCAGAAGGCACATTTTCCATGCAATTATTTTTGTAATGGCAGAATAAACCCATTTATATAATGGAGTTACGCTAATAAATAGTATATTGAGTTTTCCTATTGGAAAAGTAATGAAAGGATGATGTGAATCTGATCTATAGGAAACCAGGTTCAAGAAGCTGTTTCCAGAGTCCCAGGGGAAAGTTGGCCTCTGATTTGTTCCTTTTCTTGGAAAACTCAGCCTATCTCTGTGACCTCAGGGTCTCTGTGCCCTTGGTCCCATCAGTGGTAAGATAGAGGACTCTTATGATGTCTGCAGACACTAATTTAATCAAGTTTTTTTGACTACATGTGGCTCCTACCTTAATTACACCATTGCCCCTTATATTAGGATGCTGAGGGGTTGGGGAGGTGGCCCAGAAGTCACCTGCTGGCCTTTCTTCTGTGTAAACCTGACTCCCTTGAGGGAGGGAGCCAGGTTCAGTATAATCCCCAGGGTGGTCACTTTCTGGGGAGCCAGGCCCTGAGGAGCTGCAGTGCCCTTTATTGGGCAGGAAAGAACTCTCTGCAGCTGAAATTAGCAGCAAGTCCTACAGTGACTTGTAATTCAGTTTTTATTTGTATAGGTTCTATTGGGAGCAGAGAATACATAGTTTATTTACTAAATTCCTAGTAACCTTTAATTATCATATGCAATTTATTAAACAACCCAATCTAATGTGCAGCATGGAGACAGTGGTTAATAATACTGTATAGTATTCTTGAAATTTGCCAAGGGATCAATCCTATTTGTTCTCATCACAGGAGGAAAAGTCAGGAAGGTGCCCGTGAGGGGAATGGGCTCATCAGTTGGACGTGGCATTCATATCCCTGTGTGGACACTTGTCCAGCATCACGTTGTGCACCTTGAACATATATAGCTTTCATCTGCCAACGATACTTTTTGTAAAACTGGAAAATAATGCTGAGGACCAGCTTCCAGTTGCCCCTGTGTGATTCAGGGACCCAGAAAGTCTGGAAGCCGAGGGGGGCCCTTGCCTCAAGGACTGGATTTCCTGCTTTGGGAGACTTCTCAGAAGTACTAAGGGTCATGCTTGAGGACTTCTAAGTATAAGGCCCAGAGCACAAATTTACTGATGAGTTAGGGACCGTCTAGAGGAATACGGTGGAGAAGGCAATGGCAACCCACTCCAATGTTCTTGCCTGGAGAATCCCAGGGACGGGGGAGCCTGGTGGGCTGCCATCTATGGGGTCGCACAGAGTTGGACACGACTGAAGCGACTTAGCAGCAGCAGCAGAGGAATATGGCACATTATTTGCCAATTTACTCTGTGTGTGAGCACCTTTTGAGGTGTGGCTGTCTCCTTGAGCTGAGCCCCAGGGACGCCCCCAGTCTTGCTTGCCAAGCTGCCAGGTGACAGGAGGCACTGGGGTGCGGCTGGGAGCTATGGGATGCTGTTTGCAGCCCCAGGGAGGGGGCAGGGAGCTCTGGGGGCTGTGGGAAAGGGGTTCTCAGGCAGAAGGCTGGCTGCCAACTGGTGATGGAACTGGCCCTCCAAACGCCCCAGATGGAGAGATGTCGGGGAAAGGCTGTGAAGCCTCAACAACACCAAGAGTGAGTGGGGTGCCAGGAGGGACCAGGGCTCTGTGGGTCAGAGCCCGAGAGGAGGCACTCGGGCAGTGGGTAGGGACGGGATGGGGTGGGGCTGCCTTGATGCCCAGGCAGCAGCCCTGAGCGGGCGGTCCCAGCAGGGACCAGTGAGGGAAGCCAGGCCCCAGGGGGCTCCCAGATGCTGGCTGGATGCTTCAGACCTGATCCTCCAACCACCTCAGTGAGAGGACATGGGCTTTTGTACCTGCTGGTTTGTTTCTATCTATGACACACGTGGGGCAAGTAGACCAGGGCAGGTGATAAAGAATGAAGAATTCCCCCGCTTAGGACCTGCTGGGCAGTGAGGGTTGTTGGCTTAAAAACACACTCCACACGCAACACAGAACAAAATAACACAACACAAACAAAACCTTTGTATGTGAGACCTGTAACCATGAGCTTGCACTTTTAAGTCACATCCAATTAGAGGATCTATTACAGAAAGCGGTCTCTGAGCTTCGATAGATGACAGTGGGTACCATTGGTGGGTCCCATCAGTGGGTACCATGGCCTCTGGCTTCACAGTTCTGGTGCCATGAACACCACTCTCTGGCTTCAATGGGGTCGGCTGAGATTTAAGTGGAAAAGGGGCTTCTAATCCATAAGCGACTACTGGCTACTGAGATCTGCCCCTCACGATTACTGGCTACTGAAATCTGCCCCTCAGGATGCCAGAGTAATGACAGCCTCGCGTCACTTGATTAACTCCTGAGGCACCAATCCCGTCCCACCTGGGTTCGGCCCAGTGGTCTCTGATCTCTGTGCTGTGGGGGCTCTAGAGAAGGATGGGGCGGTCTCTGCCACCAGGCCACTCATCGTCATGCTCACAAGAGGGGTCTGTGCAAATGAGCAGTGACCTGTGCAGGACGTAGTTTCAAACCAGAGCTGAAGTCTGCAGGCAGCCTGGGAGGTCTGTGGGCTGCTGGGGGGGGGGTGGGGGAGGGGTGCTTTCTATCTGCCCAGAGGTTTACTCCACAGATTGATGCTAATCAGGTCCCCATCCCAGAGCTAATGAAGAGTCGGCTGCCTGGCCTGCGTTCAGCCCTCACTGTTTGTCCCAGAGCATTTAAATCTAATCACCAGCGGGTAATAAGGAATGAACCGAGCATAAAAGTGTCCCTCTGGTCTCTCCAGAGTGTTGGCAGTGAGGGAGGGAGAGGAGGAAGGAGGGGGTAGGGAGGGGGAGGAGAGAGAAGGAGGGAGGGAGGGGGAGGGGGGAAGAAGGAGTGGGGGAGGAGGGAACTGGAAGACCACGGAAGGCCCTAGGCTGAGCCGCATCCCCAGCTGCTTTGCGCTGAGCTGTGCGGCCGTGTGGAGGGTGCTGTCCCACGTCACTACGACCGCAGATCACGGCTGAGTGATAGTCCTTGCTGAGCCACCCTGGAAGCTGTCTGGGGGCCTGTGGATGACACAGGAGTCAGGAAAGAGGACGGAAACACCCCATGGATCGTTCTGAGAGCCTTTGGGCTCGGGGTGGGTACGGGCAGGGAGGCCACGCGACTCCAGCTCCCCCAGAGCCTGACCCTGCTCCCAGAAAAGCACGTCTCGGATTTGTTCAGGTCACAGGCAGGATGGAAATGAGCTCCTGGGCTGCAGCTTCGCACATCCGCATTTAATAGACTTTCTCCACTGATAAAAGACCACTAATGAGTTCATTTTCAAGCTATTAAATTGGCTATAATAGCGGGTTCTGCTGATGATTGCAGGAGACCCGCTGGTCGCACTGGGCTTTGTCTCATGTTAACTATGTGCTGCCCGGCCCTGCCATCCACTGGAGCAGCAGTGGGGGCCGCTAGTCCCCCGCCTGTGCTCTCGCCTCCTGACTCAGAGGTGCCCACACGGCCTCCTCTCACACTCACGAAATCGAAATCGCTTAATCAGTTCACTTGTTCCTGGAGGTCTTCAGTCTGGAGCCAGAGTATCAGTCTCCTGTGGTTCACAAAGGAGGGACGGGAATTCACACTTAACCCTCGGGTCCCCTGCCCTCTGAATGGTGCTTTATCCATGGGGTTTTGCTTGCAGTCGTGAAAAAGGCCTGGAAAAGACACTTCCCTGGGATCTGCTCCTTACCCTGGATCCTCAAGCAAGGGGTGGGGCTGCGAGCCACACGCTTGCTGGTGTGGATTCTGGACCCTTTCCTTGTGCAGATGAAACGAGTCTGTCCCTTGTGCGTCTGTGGTCATCACGATGTGAGCAATTAGTGACTGGCCTCTGCAGGTGTCTGGCTTAAACTCACTTCTTCATTTAAAGGCCCAGTAATTAATAGCAGCCCTGTGTGCTGCCTCCTTTGCCCTTTTCATTAGGAGGGTCACAGGGCGCCTTCAGAGCACTGCACAGCGTGTCCGTTTAGTATCATTTGTTTTTAGCTCTTTAAGCAAAGGTGCCCAGAACCTTCAAGCCTGGGCAGCTGCCAGCTAAACTGATTGCTGATTATTATTATTATTATTACTGCCTGCTTTCCTTTTAGAGATTGTTTTATGAGGAGGCGCCTGCAGGTCACAGATGTTCCACTGCCTGGAGATAAACATGCAATAGTGACTGACCGGGGCTCACCCTGCAGGTCTGTGGCCATGGTCCCCCTGGAACGCAGCCATGTGGGAGGGGCAGTGGGATAAGCACCTTTGTCACACCCATTTCTCCACCGTCTCCCTGAGAAGCCAGGTACTTCACAAGGGAAACCCTAGAACAAGGTCCGCTTCAATTTTGCACAGTTCTTTCTGCCAGCTGAGCTGGATCTGGCGTCTCAGTGAGCCGCAGATGACTTTGCCATTTATCCGCCTCCTCACACCTCTTACTTGTTTTGTTGGAGGAGTTACCTGTCTGTGAAGTCGTCGACTGGGACAGGGCTTCGGGTCTGGGGATGGGGGCATCGGTGAGAGAGGCCCTGGGAAGGGACATGCTGCCCAGCCCTGCTGGCCCCTTGAAGTCCCTCTCCGGTCTCAATCCCTTTGGGCCCCCTGCAGCTCTCTGCCCAGGTTGCTGTCTGCACACGGTGCTCACATAGAACACATCCTTTCTTTCTCAGTAACATGGTCACCTGCCCCCTGCCCACATGTGGGACCCAGACCTGCCTCAGACGCACGTTCCCCACACCTGTAGGCATGCGGCTTTCCCTGGAGGTTCTACACGGGTCTTTGCAAAGGAGGGAAGGAGGGTTGTTTTTAGCGACTGGCGCTGCTCTTCTGGGTAAAGGGCTGTTGAGAATTATCAGGTACAAGAGGGGCCAGCAAGCTGGGACAGCTGACGGGTGTCGCGACAGGTACTCTCAGTTCTGTCCCCTGAGGCCCCTGCACGGTCCGGCCACCACCAGCAGGGGCACCAGAGCCCTGGGGCCCCTCCACTGCCATCTGATCTGCAGGTGCCTCGTGTGCTAGTGCTGGCAAGGTCCCTGGGCACAGGAAGCGCCCACCAATTTGTGGATATTGCCTTCAACCTTATAACACAGCTTCAAAGATGACAACAGCAAAACACTAGCTCTGTAAAGCCACACAGGAACCATCGGCCCCCTCCAGTGTTGCCTCAACCCCCCTTTTCACTACAATGGTTTTGTGGTGAGGACACGTTATATATGATGCATGTCCTCAGCAAACTCAGTGCATGATACGCTGTATTAATGACTCTATTAATGTGCTGTCCATCAGCTCCTCCAGCGCTTATCCCTTCTGCACCATGGAAATCTTGTGCCCTTTGACCCCCATCTCCCCAACCCCCTCCCCCATCCTGGGCAACCACCATGATACTCTCTGTGCCCTCAAGGTCCACCCCTGCTGTTGAGACCCCAGGACCTTCTTCTCCAGGGGTGAGCTATACTCCACTGCATGGGCCCCGTTCATCCGCCAACCCTCATGCAGGCTGTTTCCACAGCTTGGCTGTTGCGCACGCCGCCCTGGCCACAGGGGCGACCACGGGCACCTCTGCAAGGCGCTGATTACATTCCCTGATACACTGCACCCAGAAGTGGGGTCATACATGTTCTTACCCTGAACTCCCCAAGTGGTATGTATTAAACACCCACAGCTTTTTAATGTGTCAGAAAATAAGCTGAACCCTTTGCTTGTAAGTTGTAAAGTTACAAAACCTACCAGAAAAATACACAGGAGGAGCAGGGAAAGGAAACCTTCCTCCACGGGCTCCTCTTTCCCTGAGTTCTCGTGGTGATCCTCACTCAGTGCACTGCTGAAAGGGGTTGGCATCTCTGCCTCACTCTCTGGACCATCAGCAGGCCCGCAGCCCAGGGCTGCCGAAACCTGCACGACTTGGTTCCTTTCAATTCACCTCAGGACGTACAACTGGAGACCCTAGACTGTTGCAGGACATTTGATCCAGGGGGGAAACCCACTCCCTTCTCTTTGGAAGTCTCCTGTCTGCACAGCATTCTCTCTCCAGTAGTGATTCTCTCCCCTTGAGCGTCACTAGTCAGGACCCACATCCCCTGAGCACCCCATTCCCGAACAGTCGCGATTCCCAGATGCCTGCAGAATGAGAACTCGGCTTCCGTTGGTGTCCTCTCCCCTCTGTCCTCAATGCCCGGTCCCCTCCCCTCTCCCTGGAAGCAAGGCTGTCCTTATGTGACAGTCTTAAGACAGGAATATGACACGTACATTAGGCTGAAGGAAGGGAGAAAAAAATAATTTGCCTTTGGCGTAATTTCAGCCCAGAAGGATAGGATTCATTCCAGACGACCTTAGCTCAAGGTGACTTGATATATTTTCCCAGCAATGAGATTTTTTGTTATCTCTCACACCCACCCTTTCCCTTCTGTGCAAAATCCTGCAGTAGTAAACAAACAAACAAAAAACAAATGAAAAAAAACCACTTTAAAATAAATAGAAAATAAATAATAACAACGACAAGTCCTGGAAATGCCTGGTCCTCCCATTGCCACAGGAAGGGTCCCACACAAGGGGTCTCGCTGGCACACGGGCCAGGAGGGCTGCCTCTCTGCTCTCACTTGTGCTGAGCCATCCCTGCCTCCAACATTGCAAGAAGGGCCACAAGTCAAGGCACCACAGGGCTGAGGGTCCTCAAATCCAACCTACAGAAACTGCAAGGCCTTTTCGGGACTTAATTGCCCTGACCCTCCTCCAAACCCCATAGGGCCTGCACTCTGCCTGGGATTATTTGAAGCAGTGGCTGCAGGCTGGTTCCGGAGGCAGGCTCTGAGTGTCCCCTGCAGGGGGTAGAGAAAGCAGGAGTGGGGAGCAGCTGATGGCTCATACTGATCTGGGGAGGGGGCTGTGTCTTCTGTTTCTCTGCTGGGGGGCAAGGAAGCTCTACACGAAGCAGGAGCGACCCTTCCAGGTAGGGGCAATGTGGCATCCCCCCAAAAACTGTGGAACAGTAGAAGGTGTTCCTGAAATTCTGTTGAAATGAATACTTTAAAACAGTGGTAGCAGTTGCTTAGTAGTGATCACTGACTATTAATATTATTCATCTTTACAGCTCCAAGGCAGCCACTACTACTGTCTTCATTTATAGATGAGAAAAATCAGAGCCAAGGGATGATGAACATCTTGTTCAAATCAGGAGCAACATTGCAGCTCTGACTGGAGTGAATTCAGAGACTCTTCTGTTAACCCTTAGTTATCTGCCTGACTCTCTACTTAAACGGAGGTGGGCGAGCTATGGCCCTGGTGCTGAGTCCAGCTATTTTTTCCTGTTTGTTTTCTTTCTAGTTTTGTGTGTGTTTATGTATGTATGTATTTTATCACCTATAAGCTAACAATGCAGCCATTTTTAAGTGGGTGGACATTGAATGGCTTTGTAAACACCTACATAATATCCTGATTTTGCTTCTAGACCTCCAAATCTATCTACTCTGTAAAATTTACTCCTGGAGGACAAGTATGCTGAGCTCTATCTTATTTATATTTTTTGCTGAACTCTGTTTTAAACTGTTAGCATGTAGTGGCTGGCAACTGAAAGAAAATTTCTTCTAAGCTACAGGAATGTTTGAAGTTTGGATGAAAGCCGTTGACAACGAGTTCGCTTATTATGGCACATACTGATTAAATGACTTTGAGCAAATCGATAGCATTTTGGAATTACAAAGGGTCTCATGCCAGCTCTTCAGTATATGTACGCCAGAGACAAAAATAACTCTGCTATTAAACTAACATCTCAAAAATAGGGATGAATGGAAGGAGACATATGCAGGGAAAGACATTTACAATTAACCAACAAGGAGGCAACACAGCTCTTGGAAACCTCTGGGGCAGAATATGCTCTGATCATAACTGAAATGTGTGTCCTTACCCAAAATCACTTTATGAAAAGTTTTTAAAGCAAAACTATGACTTCCATGATTCTTCAGCAAGGTGTCTTTACATACTATTTTTTTGTTCTTTTCACTGCTATTTTGATGTGGACATCCACAAAGGTGTTCTTCAAACCTGCTGATTACCCGTGATTTCAAAGAGAAATTTGAATGTCAGCAGCAGCCACACTCTGATTTGTTCAGAATCTCAAGGAAGACAGCGCAGCTCCCAGAAACAAAAGTGACTTTTAAAGAAGGTGTTGGTTTTAATTAATTTTGATTTGAGTAATCTACTAACAGCTGAGTGTGTCCAGGTTCCAGGGCTGTAATCTTCCTTGTCCACAAGTGAAGCTGGACTGGTCATTATCGCCTGGTGTTGGCTTCAAAGGTGAAGCAGAGCTGGCGTGCCCTGACTAGCAGGTTTCTGCTGCTTTATGATTAGAGCTCCAGGGCCCGTGTCCTGAGCTCGCAGGAGAGATAAGCTACAGCTGGGCTGGGTCGGGGCTGGAACAGCCAGCCAGCGGTTTCGCACAGCCCAGCAGAGCCCACGGACTCAAGCAGTTTATTTCTCCAGGCTTACAAATTTGATTACTATAGAGTACAAAGCTATTAAAAATATGACCTTTCTATTTTTCATGCCTTGGCGAAAAGCCAGATAATAACTTTGTTTGACTTGGTCGGTATGATAGAGTGCTTATTCAGATGGAAATAAAATGACTTTTCTTTACTGGAAATTATACCTTGAAGTCTAGATGTCCATCATCGGCATAACACACAGACAGACACGTTAATTCAGGCTTGAAAGCAGCCGAAGCTGTTAAAGAGGGAAGTACAGCGTTTCCATCTTCTAGAGGGGAAAATGAGTATTTTTGTACAGATGTCATCAACTTAAAATGGTAAAAGGCAAAACTATTGTTCTAGGACAAGTAAAATAAAAAAAATGTTGATTACACTGTATTATCAGAATATCAAAATGAGGCTTCATGGCAGCCTTGAAAGCAAATAAATAACATTTTATCATTAGACCACTGCCTTCTCCTAGACACTTTTAAAGCCAGGCAAAGCAAGTGCATTTAGTACATCAGCCATGGCTTTAAGTGGAACATTAGAAAATACCAAAAAAGCAATGATTTTATTTTCCTAAATGATGGGTCAACGTGTGAAAGTTAATAAAACCCAGTGTTGCTATGTGCCTGCGTGTGTGCATGCTAAGTCACTTCAGTTGTGTCTGACTCTTTGCACCATGAAGTGTAGCCTGCCAGGTTCCTCTGTCCAGGATTCTCCAGGCAAGACCACTGGAGTGGGTTACCATGCCCTCCTCTAGGGAATCTTTCGGACTCAGAGACTGAACCTGTGCCTCTTTTGTCTCCTACATTAGCAGGCAGGTTCTTTACCACTGAGCCACCTAGGAAGCCCAGTGTTGCTATGAGGATTCAGAATGAGCGAAAATCCACTGGGCTTTTGTTGTCCAGTTCTCATAAGGAGGACAGGAGAGCAGGTTCCTTCAATGTGTGTCGGTGGGAAGAAAATGTGTCTATCTCAGGACTTCTTGAAGAATTTGATAAAATATCCTTTTCCTCTTAGTTAGGCAACAAGCAGACCTCTGGGGTCCGTGAGCTTGTTTCCTGCACTGGCAACCTTGTAGTGGAGTGCCTTTAAGACTTCTACTGAGATGGGTTAGAGGCAAGCTGCTGTCACAAGCAGCAAAACAGTACTCTTCTCCTGAGGCCTAATATTTTATTTTATTTTTTCATTATTACGGGATGGTGTGAAGCTGGAATGGTGAAAGGGTGCATTGGAGAGAAGGACGTGAGCAGATGGCTGGGGGCTGCCCTGCGTCCCACAGTGGATGGGATGGCATGGCCTCCTGCCCTGCCCTTCTTGCCCTTCCTCCCTCTTTCCTGCCCTTCCATCCCAGCATCGATGGCTACCTGGGAAATGATTCTCCTGGAAGGAAATGCTGTGTGGGCTCAGCCCCAACCACATAGCCTCATGACCCGGAAGCACTCACGTCCGTGACCTGGAAGCACTCACTTCCATGGCCCGGTAGCACTTGTCTTGGAAGCAGGAAGGGGTGGAGGCTCCATGGTTACTGGGGTGGGTGGGGGGAGGTGGGCATGGCCCTCTCACTGAAAGGGTCTTTCCCCGAAACCACAACTCTGGGCATGGCCACTGGAGCCATGAATAACCAGAGGTGTCCCTCTGCCAGTGAAGATGCCACAGTTCCTTCAACAGGAGGTGAAGGGAACTGCACGGTCATACCCACTTCCTCTGTCCTTGAGCCCCGGGCAGAGAGGCCACTGACCCCAGTGCTCCCAGCCATGGCCAGGCCTCCTGAGGGACACGTAGAGTTCACCACCATTCTAATGTCCCATGATGTGGTGTCTGGCCAACAAGGGTCTGCAGGAGTGAAGACTTGGGCGGGCTGGGGCTGGCAGAACTGGCTTCAGAAGGTGGGTGGCAGAGGGGGATCATAGTTTGTGTTCTGACATGAGGAGGATGGCAGCCATGGGTGTGCTCATTAATTACATGTGTCCCCAGGGTCATGTGGCCATGGGACAGGCACTGATGGCCACTAACTTTCGGTAGAGGAGCTGCCTTCAGAGTAACCTCTGTTGATGGGCCCTGGTGCTGCTCCTGTGTTGGGAACCTGAGCATTTTATTTCAGGAAAAGAAAGCCAACAAATGGGGGTCAGAAGGAATGAGCAGGGCGCGCTCCCCACCTGCCTGTCCAGCTCTGCTTAGCCTCCCAGCAGCCTGACCTCATCATGGTCTCACCTCCAGATGCAGCTGCCCGCAGGCAAGGCTACTTCAGAGGCGGTGGAACGCTGGGGCTCCCCTCCCTGGGGGCAGAACCAAACCCCCAGCGCAGATTCTCTGAAGGGAGTGCTCCTGTCTGTGGCCCCCTCATGTTCCTAGCAGCTCTGAGACTCCCCATCCCCCATCAAATGGCCATATTTACACCCACGAGGATGCTGCCTATGGCCTGCCCCCGCTGGGGCACCTAAGTTCTAGTTTTTCTTCTAGCACGTGTCCTATAGGTCAGTCATATAATTTCTCTGTAAATTTGAAGAAAAGTGGGCTTATGTATTTTTTTCTCATTTAAGCTCTTAAGATTGTAGCTTAAAAAATATCCCCCATCATTACTCTCATCTCTTTACTGCCATTCAAGAACTAAAAAAAAAAAAAAAAATTTGTTCAATGAATATTATAACATTTATTGTCTATCAACTTTTTAAAAAAGTCCTCTAAAAGTAACAAACTAAAGACAAATTGCTGAAAACCCATGTACTTCTAGGAAATGTTGATACAGTCAACAGAAAATTTTGTCATTATTTCTAGAAGTAATTTTTACACCAGTGAGTCATTTTTTCCAGGTATCAGTGTCACTGAGTTTTAAGAGAGGTCACCTGCCAGGGCTGAGGCAGTTAAAATCTGTGCTGTGGTGATAGACAGTAATCCCATGATTTAAAGAAATAGGATAAGGGTACTGTTTTAGTAGACAAAACATTGCAGCAGGCTCAACAACAATAAAAAATAAAATCCCTAAAAATCAATTGCAGGCAGGACTTCTAGCAATGGCCAGTTGAAGAGATCAACAAATCCTTTCCCCAGGAAGCCTCTATAACCCTGAACATGCCGTCCCTCCCTGCAGGGTGGCAATTCTGCCAGGGCCAGTACAAATTGTGAAGACCATAGCCTCTGGCTGCACTCAGTGGCTCATTTCATTTGGAGCAACTGACGATGTGAAATAGTCAACAAAGGAAATCAAATAGCACACTCAGTCATTCAGAGAGGGATCTGAGAAATAAAAAAGGTAGGAGACAAATGGAAAAAAGATAGCAAAATGGCAAGTGTAAATCTGGCCTTATCAATGATTACATTATATATAAATGGTCTAAACACTCAAATAAAAATGGCAGAGTTTATAAGATTAGATCAAAAGGATTTAACTATAAGCTGTGTACAAGACACACAGTTCAGTTCGTTGCTCAGTCGTGTCCGACTCTTTATGACCCCATGAATTGCAGCACACCAGGCCTCCCTGTCCATCACCAACTCCTGGAGTCTGACCAAACCCACGCTCATTGAGTTGGTGATGCCATCCAGCCATCTCATCCTCTGTCATCCCCTTCTCCTCCTGCCCCCAATCCTTCCCAGCATTAGGGTCTTTTCAAATGAGTCAACTCTTTGCATGAGGTGGCCAAAGTATTGGAGTTTCAGCATCAACATCAGTCCTTCCAATGAGCACCCAGGACTAATCTCCTTTAGGATGGACTGGTTGGATCTCCTTGCAGTCCAAGGGACTCTCCAAGAGTCTTCTCCAACACCACAGTTCAAAAGCATCAATTCTTCGGCTCTCAGCTTTCTTTATAGTCCAACTCTTACATCCATACATGACCACTGGAAAAACCATAGCCTTGACTAGATGCACCTTTGTTGGCAAAGTAAAGAGACTTTGTTGCCAAAAGTCTCTGCTTTTCAATATGCTGTCTAGGTTGGTCATAACTTTCCTTCCAAGGAGTAAGCGCCTTTTAATTTCATGGCTGCAATCACTATATTCAGTGATTTTGGAGCCCCCCCAAAAATGTCTGACACTGTTTCCACTGTTTCCCCATCTATTTCTCATGAAGTGATGGGACCAGATGCCACACAACATAGATTCAAATGAGTTAAAGTAAAAAGAATGAAAAAAATACATACCATGCAAACAGTAACCCTAATCTCTTGAATCCGTACATTGCCATATGACAATAGTAATTCCACACCCAGTGGTCTGCCCAGAGGAACAAAACATTAGGGCCACATACAGGCACCAAAGGGCATATTCACTGGCATTATTTTTGCAGATGGGAGTTGGGGTCAGCACATGTGTCCATCAACAATGAGGGATAAACAAGGGTGGACCATCTATCTACCTCATGAAACATCAAGCAGACAACAAAATACATACTACAATAGGAGTGAGTCTCAAAACTGCACTGAGGGAAAGAAGCTAGAAGCAAACCACTCCATACTGCCTTGTTCTAGAAATTTCCCAAAGAGGCAAATGCAGAGGCAGTCTAGTCTGCTGCTGGAATGCCACTTCCTCCATTTCACTTCCACATGAATATAAACAGTGCATTTTGGGGAACATTTTGGTAATAGAATCAGATTTCACAAAGCCCATGTGAGCCCGTGTTTTTGCCACTAGCCAGGGTTCTGTCTTGGCCCAGATATCCCACTGCCCCCAACCCTGTCCCTGCCTTCTCCACGAGCGGAGCTGGTGCCCGGATGCTGGTCTCCTCTGAGACTCTGAGTCTGCCTGGTTTTGCTCTTCCCTGAGAGTTGATATGTGTGATTTTAGAGGAGTGTTTCCTGCTTGGTGCATGGACCCTGCGACTGGGGAAGGTGGAAGGTCCCCTTGAGAATAGACTGTCCAGTGTGAGGATGATGCCTGGCCCTGCCCTCCCTAACGCTCAGAGAGCCCAGTAGGTGAACGTGGCATTTAACCCTCACACAGCTCGGGGGTTGACACTGCTGTTCACCTTGTCCTATGCAGGGTGCTAGTGACGGACAAGGTGAGATGATCTACCCAGAAACTGATAAGAACCTGGATGGCCTCCATTTTAAACAATTAAAGACTGAGATTCTCCCCAGACTTTCTCGTGGAACCAGAGGCACTGTTAGCTTTTTCTGCAGTGTGGCTTTTCAACAGGTGATTTCAGTCATGAGCCATCCTGTTTGAAACACAGGTCCACGGCAGTCTGGGAGCTGGTGTTTTTCCGGGCTCAGCTGACGGTTCTCAGAGCAGCAAAGCACACAAACGGTGAAGACTATAATCACAAACCCAGTGAATCTTCGTGTGGTTATGACAATTCTCTACCTTGAAAAATAACATTGATTGATATGTTTTTTAGAGACTGACATATGTAACTCTTTATTAAGAAATTATTAAATAACTCATTGAAATGAAAAGGCAGTCATGTAATTAATAGTTATGCACTGCATGACAGCATAATTATTCATTATCAAAATGCAGGAGCAAAGTGACTTCTAATTTCATCCTCAGAGTCGTTGAAGGGAAGAAAGTACTTTAAAAGGAAGTAAGCTGGAAAGAGAAGACAGCTTTTGTAAGCACTTGAGATCCTACTTGACTTGAAAGAAAAAAAGCTGAAATGACAAATGATGTCATGCTATATTTATTTGAGGAGAGACAAATGAATTAAAAACACATGTATAATTCATTAAAAATAGATTTTTAAAGTGTACACATAGAGGGGTTCCTAGTGCTTTCACCTTTATTGTTATTATACCTATAGATTATTTTTTTGAGCTCTCTGGGAAAATGTGAATTTATCTGTCTGTTTGGAATTGGCAAAATGATTCTATAAGTTATTCAGAATTAATGAGTCCTGAGACCTGGTCCCAAGAGACCTGCTTACAGCCTGTTTTATATGACACAACAAAGAATTTGGGCTGACTCAAGTCTGGGTCCTGGGCTGAGTGTTAGGCTGAGGCCTTGCTCACCTCTTACCCTCATTCGAGGAAGAGCAGCCTTCTCCATGATAACCAGGGCCTAGGAAATAAATGTAAAACCAGACCCTACAGCCCCTTGCAGGCAAGTGAGGTGTCTGGGGCTGAGGCCAGCATGGATGAGCTTATGGGGACCATGGTCTGGACTGCTGATCTTTGGTTGGGTTGGTGGGACCAGGGGACTTGGGGCTGAGTTCGTGTTCTGACAAGTCAAAGTTTATGGTCTTTAGGAATCAGGAGTGGGTGAGGGTTTCGGAGCATTATCAAGTTGGCATTTAGTAAGACTAGACTGATGGTTAGACCTGGGATGGAGAAGTATCACGAGCAGGCAACAGACTCAACCTCTGGTGATGGCCTTCAGACCCTGGGGCTCAGACAGCCCAGGTCAAAGGTCTTGGCCTCTGTCTGTCCACCCCGTTTCCTCTATGGACACCTGCTGCCTAACTCCTCACCCCGCTAAGCTGGCTGGCTGCTCCCTGCCCCTGTTCACGGCCGTCAACTCCCCTGTCTTGTCTGCCTCTTTCCTGCTCTTCCTCTCGTGTGGATGCTGGTCTGGACTGGGCTTCCAACCAGACTCTGCACCTGGCCTTCGTCTTCAGCCTGTCTTGACCCTTCACTGCCTGACCTCCTCTGTTACCCGGGAGAAGAGACACCTCTTTTCCTCTTACTACATGGGGCTGGCTCTGGGGACAGGAGTTTGTGGCCATTAGCTACAGAGGACTGACTTCAACTCAGAACTCAGAGCCACTGCCTGTCTTCCATGGTATTTTGAGGCCACACCTGGGCTCAACAAGGAAAAGCGACGGAAATGATTTGCTGAGGCCATAGGTAAGGTGGGGGTAGCTGTAGTCACCCCAGATGTCTGTCTTTCCTATGACCGATCAAGAGTATTCCTGAAGTAGCCTACATATTCTGAGCTTGGCCAATTCCATATTTTGTGTAACCAGATTCAAGTGTCTGCCCTGGTTTTCTGCCTGTGTTCTCACTTATCAAAATCCACCATGGGCCTCCTCCCCTACCTGCCCCACTCCTCTCTCCTTACCCAACTAGTGGGTCCTCCTTCCACCCCAGGCTCCAGTTTCGTGTCCCATCTGTGTGTCCCGTCTGCATGCGTGTTTGTTGGGCCTGGCTGCTTGGTTCTGCCTGGGCTCTCCCCGTGCCCTGCAGACGACCCTCAGTAAACTGCTAGCTCCTCAAGGACTCAGGTGAGCGCACACATTTTAACAGCTGACGTGCAGAAGAAGGGGCTGACGAGCTTCAGATTGATTTATAGATTCGGAGGTTGTTTTTCTAGCCCCAGTCACTGCAGATTAGAGTCCTGGGAGATAACATCACAGAACCCAAGCCCTGAAAGGACCCTGGAGACCAGGAGGCGCATGGTTCTGTTTGGAGAGCGGGGCCGGGCTGCACATTCAGGGCTGCCAGAAGTGAAGGACAGAAGTGCCTGCTGGTTCTTTCTCTTGATTGCCTTTCTGTCCTAATTTTTTTTTTTTGCTATCTCACTGCTTTCTTACATCTGTTGGAGGTTAAAGAGCAGAGACAAGTGTAACACACCAATCTGACTTGACACTTAAATCTCTGTCTTTGCACAGACCTGATGCCAAAGTATAAAACCACATGCTGTGGGAACTTCACGTGTGAGGAGCAAGTCCTTCTGCTGCTGGACTGCCCTCTCAGGACTCCCCGGCAACACTGGGCAGACCCATCGTGTTGCTGAGTTGGCTGCTGGGTGGGGAAGATCCCCTGGAGGATGGCACGGCAACCCACTCCAGGATTCTCGCCTGGAGAATCCCATGGACAGAGAAGCCTGGTGGACTACAGTCCAGGGGGCCGAGAAGAGTCAGACATGACTGAGCAACATTCATTTTCACTTCACCTCCATCAGCAGGGCTCTGGCCTGGGAGGACCTGTCAAGTATGTGCTCGGTGGTCCCGCTGTGACCAGGCCGGGCCTGCTGCATGTCCACGGAAGACAGAGGCACTGGGGATTCCCCAGGACACTCCATCCTCAGAGAGCTGGTGAGCCGCACCTAATGGGAAGTGAGTAAACAACACCAGGAGACTGAGTTCTCAGAGCCTTCCTCCTGCTTCTCCTGAGCTGCTTGCAGAGGAATATGCACTTAGCACATACATCTTAAAGGACCAGCAGGGCCATGTCAGTTCTTCATGGCTGCCAAGTGTCAACCTGGGATGTGATGGTGGTCCTGTGATTAACTGCGCTCTGTCGACATTAGGCTGTGCTACTATTGGCGGCTTGCTGCTCAGCACTTGCTAGGCAGTTAATTATTGTTGTGTGGCTCCAAGGAATGTTTTCAAAACATTTTAGAATTCTGTTATAGCGATGGCATGGGGAGGGATTTAATAAGCCACTATCATACACAAGAAAGGCAAACGTATTTTAAGACATGAAAATAACTTCGTTATTGCTTTTCTTTCCCAAGCTATTGCTGACAAAAAAATTTATTCCTAACATTCCATTGCCTGTTGGAAACAAGTCTCACCTTGAGTCCAGTTTTATTCTGCACACAAGTGGGGCAGTGTCTCCCGGGGTTAACGAGGTTTGTCAGAAGAAAGGGAAGGGATTAGAGTCCTGGGTGTTTCAGCGTGATCTTTACACACTCGACTCAGCACTCATTAGGTCCCTTTTGCAATTGGGGTAGATCAGAAAGTATTTATTGGTGAGACTGTTTCTTTTTGTAAGTGATGGAGAAAATGAGATTATATGCATGTGTTTTCTTAGTCCTCTCCCACCAGGCCACAGACTCAGCACATGGAGACAACAGGACCACTCTCCTGAAATTCTCTGGGCCCCATCTGGAGTAGGCAGCTCACAGTAGTGACCCTGGAGGCCTGGTTGTTCTCAACACTGACCCTTTAAGCTTAGAGATGGACTCACCATTGACCATCTGGATCAACAGTGCACAAGTCCAACTCTGAAGCTACAGGCTCTCCCTCTGACTGATCCCCAACCCAGGAAGGCCCTTCTCTCCTCTCAAGTGTGCAGGTTATAATTGCTCCAGTTGTAAGAAGTCAACCTGCCAAATTGCGTCTCATACTCAGGGACATGCCTGCTCTCATCTTTTTTACTGTGACATGAAGGTCACTTCCAGAACTTCAGAAGCAACACAGTATCTATACAATTTTTTCAGTTGATACACTTTAAAGGCGTGCCACAAAATTAAAAGATGCTTGCTGCTTCCAAGAAAAGCTATGGCAAACCTAGAGAGCATATTAAAAAGCAGAGATATCACTTTGCCAACAAAAGTTTGTATAGCCAAAGCTATGTTTTTCCCAGTAATTATGTATGGATGTGAGAGCTCGACCATAAAGAAGACTGAGTGCAAAAGAACTGATGCTTTCAAACTGTGGTGCTGGAGAAGACTGTTGAGAGTCCCTTGGACTTCAAGGAGATGAAACCAGTCAGTTCTAAAGGAAATCAACCTGGAATATTCATTGGAAGGATTGATGCTGAAGCTGAAGCTCCAATACTTTTGGCTACCTGATGTGAAGAGCCGACTCATTAGAAAAGATACTGATGCTGGGAAAGATTGAGGGCAGGAGGAGAAGGGGGTGGCAGAGAATAAGATGTTTAGATAACATTACTGACTCAATGGACATGAGTTTGAGCAAATTCTAGGAGATAGTGAAGGACAAGGAAGCCTGGCATGTTGCAGTTCATGGGGTCACAAGAAGTTGGATATGACTTAGTGACTGAACAGCAACAAAGATGTATATATCTCTGCATATTAAAAATACTTTAATGAAATTTGTTTCATTACCAGAACAACCAAGAGTGGTAACTGAAAGCATTATAAGTGTGCAAATATTCATTAATAATCCAGCTTTAACTAGCTCTAAGAAGTTTCTCACAAAAGCAGTAGTTACTTTCCAAAACAAACACTTGTTCATATTTCTGGTCTATTTTCATTCTGCCACAGCTGGATGCAGTTAAGCCAACCAATCTGTATTTATAGGAGCCAATGCTCGTTTAAACCCTTGAAGGCGGGTATAAACTTAAACGTTTCCCTGAATTCACTATATGTGAACTAAATTAAGTGTATTTGTGAAACTGAGAAGATCATAAGGTACTCTGGGAATTTATGGCATTTTTACAGTTTTACGTCTATTTTACATATACCAATGCGTCTATCACCCCTGGCCATTAAGGTTAAAATGTGTATAATTTTAATAGGTTATCTTGAGAAGGACCGTCTCCATTCATTGTTTAAACCATTTCTCAGGGTGCGATGTTTGTATGTGAGTTCACTCAGGAGACTTTGGAGCCCTGTGTCTGGTCTGGACAGAGCGGTGCTGGCAGGCGTGGTGCCTGGGTGTGACATCCTTTCCGTGCACGTCCAGTGTGTGTCACAGGTGAATGTTCGGTGTGTGTCATGGGTGACCTTCAGCCTCTGAAGGGCCTTCATCTGGGATGGCGTGAACCCTTCCATCACCACCATGCTTACCAGGCTTGCCTGCCGACACCACCTACCCTGAGAGGTCCAAGCCAGCCGTGACTTGGCCCATAGCTTATCATTATCTCCAAACAGAAGCCTCCCTGAGTGGCTGCCCTGAGCCACTCCACGCTCCCCTTCTGGGAAAATCCTTGCTGGAGCTCAAGCCTACACCACTGATGGGTCCTTGTCCTCTGGAGGCGGAGTCCGCTGGCCACACTCCTCCTCAGCATTTACTACCATCATCAAGCGACTCTCCAGGTCCCTCTGTGTCATGTAGGGGTGATCATGGCCCCTTACTCTTCCCTCCATCGTCCCTCAAGCCCAACTTCAGCTTCTGTCTGAGCCTCGCTGCTCTCATCCTGGCCATTCCTGGGGCTGTTATTAAGGTGTCACTTCACTTCCCAGAGGGGAGGCCCCTCGCCTGGCACACAGATGACCAAGAGCATCGTGAAGAACCTGAGTCAGAGAAAGACAGAGGCTGCCTGGAGGGGTGGGCTCACGGGTGCAATACACACTCTTCTCCCGGGGCTCTGAGGCACGCACTTGGGGCGCTTAGGCCTTCCTTACGTGCGACTGTACACGTGTTGTACCCTAGGTAATGGCTTTCCAGAACAAATCAGATGGGAAATGGCTTGTCAGAAGCTGAGCCAGGGGCCAAGCGACAGCAGGGCTGAGGGAAAAATCAAGAAACAAGCAGGTGACGGTGGTCACAGTAGTGAAAAGCATAGGAGAAGACGCTGCCTATCCACAGAACCACAAGGAGAGAAGAACAGCAAAGGGTCCAGGAGAACTTGGAAGACACAGTAAGTATTTGAACTTGTTCAGTTTCACTGTGTATATTAAATATATATATAGGTATAGATGATATTTTAAAATAATTTCTAGTCAACAATCTGGTTGCTTTTGTTTAACTTTTGACACTTAGAAAAACAGGTCATGCCATATGACCCA
Organism: Antilocapra americana; assembly: GCA_007570785.1. Classification (NCBI taxonomy): domain Eukaryota; kingdom Metazoa; phylum Chordata; class Mammalia; order Artiodactyla; family Antilocapridae; genus Antilocapra; species Antilocapra americana. The sequence continues at coordinate 15,055,184 of ML660204.1, forward strand.
GCAATCCCACTGCTGGGCATATACACCGAGGAAACCAGAATTGAAAGAGCCACGTGCACCCCAATGTTCATCGCTGCATTGTTTACAATAGCCAGGACATGGAAGCAACCTAGATGCCCATCAACTGACGAATGGATAAGAAAGCTGTGGTACATATACACAATGGAATATTACTCAGCATTAAAAAAAAATTCATTTGAATCAGTTCTACTCAGGTGGACGGAACTGGAGCCCATGATCCAGAGTGAAGTAAGCCAGAAGCAAAAACAACAATACAGTATATTAACGCACATATATGGAATTTAGAAAGACGGTAACGAGAACCCAACATACGAGACAGCAAAAGGAACGCAGATGTATAGAATAGACTCGTGGACTTTGTGGATGAGGGTAAGGGTGGGATGATATGGGAGAAGGGCATTGAAGCATGTTAATTTTCATATGTCTAATCAATCGCCAGCCCAGGACTGATGCTCGGGGCTGGTGCAGCGAGATTTCCCCGGTGGGGAGAGGGAAGAGGGAGGGGGGTTCCGGAGGGGAAGCATATGTAAACCCATGGTGATATCATGACAATGTATGGCAAAAACAATTAAAAAAAATTAATAATAAAAAAAAGAAAAACAGGTCATTTTTTTTCTGAAAAATGTCATTATGAGTTATACTCTTTTATTATTGTGAGGCCAGGGTTTGAAACATTGTAGGTAGGTGTCCCCGATATGACTGCACAGCGCAAGAGACACCTGCCTCTGTGTGTCTCCTGCCAAGGGTGCTATCTTGTTTAAGAATATTGAGGTTCCTTGACGAGTGGCTCTGCTGGAGACACCACCAGACACGGGAGCCCCATTCCTGTGGAATCCTTCGGACTCTCAGCCCTGCTGGTCTCAGAGCAGGAAGAAGGAGGAGTGGTGAGTGGCATCTCCCACTGGGTGGCCTCGCAGGCATCACCCTCTTCTCTGGCTATAGCCGTGATCACAGCGATTCCTAGAGGAAATGTGTCTAATGAAAGCCCACATGTTCTTGAGAAGCAAATGTGTTCTCCTTGAGAGGAGGAAGAGGTTTTCTTACATAATTACTTTCCACTTGGAGCTTAAAGTCTTCAAGTTCTTTTACATCAACTAACTCACTTGTTCTGGACACTAAAAAGCTAATCAGGATCCTCGCAGGATGTAGGGGCAACATTGCGATGCGACAGGCTCTGTCCTGACCTATACGGGAGGCTCATGACCTCTGCTGGCTGGGCTCCCTGCAGAGCTGCTGCCTTTTCCTGCGGGACCTCTGCACCAAGAGGAGACTACCAGCAGGGCAAAGATGCTGCCACACACTCTATTTTTCCAGGGGTATTTGTGTCAGGGTGCCAGGTGGGAGAACAGGGATTAAAATGACAAATGCATTGGCCTGGCTGTGAAAGAATATAAATATTTTTGTGTGAAAGTTGCTCATTCATGTCTGACTCTTTGCCACCCCATGGACTGTAGCCCACCAGACTCCTTTGTCCATGGGATTCTCCAGGCAAGAATAGTGGAGTGGGTTGCCTTTCCCTTCTCCAGGGGATCTTCCCAACTCAGGGATTGGACCAGTGTCTCCTGCATTGCAAATGGATTCTTTATCATCTGAGCTACCAGGGAAGCCTGAGGCTTGCCAAACCAGCAGACAAAGCCTTTGAGGTTTGGGCAGGGAACAAGTATTTTTAATTTCTCTACTGGGGTAATGCTGGTTTATAACATCGTACGTGTCTGGGTAAACATCATGTTTCTGTTCCTTTGCATGGAGGTTGTCTTTAACTGGAGGGAACTTTACAGCAATGAGAAGTTTCCTCTCCAGCTCCCCTTGGCCCCCAGTACCCTTCCTAAATTACCCTGTCAAGTTCAACACGTAATATAAATGAAGCAACTTTTAATCATTTCAGGAGAGACGCACTAAGACAGATGTAGATATTACACTTCAATCTAAGGAAATAGCCTCAAAATGTCATTAACTTTTGAATTAACAATGAACCCTGATTGTTTGAGAAAAGGTGACATATTTCCCCATTTAGAGTTTGGGACAAGAAGTTAATTTAAATGCCAAAAGTACATATATTTGAGTAACATGATGTCAAATAAATCTTTTAGCATTAATATAAAGATGGCATTTATAAAAGCTATAATGAATGTAGCTACAGGCACGTTTTCTTAAACAGTTTTACTCTTTTGAGACCCTATAAAGCTTCAGTCTATTGTTCCACTTTCATCAGTGATTTTTTTCCAGGCCAATTATAGTAAAGGGTATGTATAGCAAGCTAATACTCACCAAGCATCGACTATAGGACAAGCATTGTCCCTGACGCTCTACGTGCCTCATCTAGTTCTGACGATAGTCCCACGAGGCAGCTCATTTTGTTATCACCTTTTTCCAGGGAGAAAGTTAGGCTTTGGATGATGTGTGTTTTCCGAGGAGACACATTTGTAAACACTAGCTCTCCAGGAAGGTGCCTACTTCTCCCAGGAGCTCCTTCCCTCTGTGGACCTGTGTCTACCCGCCATAGCTCTCAGCCCTGCCTCTGGCTGCGAGGGAAGACAAGCTGCCCTGTCTGAGCATCTTCCACGTCTTAGCACAGTCACAGGGAAGCTGAGACCACCTGGTAGGGAGTGGTGGTCTTTGTTCTTACAACCTGCCCCACATCTACAGCAGGCCAGGCAGGAAGGGACAGTCTCATTGAGCTTCTGTTTTGGGACACAGTGCTGTTATCCTTCATTAGGTCAAGGGGTATTTACAACTGGAGTACTAGTGACACAGAAGAGCATCTGCTGGTGTCAGAAAGTTCTAGAAGAATGGGAGGAGCCACAGTCTTAGAAATGACCTGGTTTCCCTCCCCTCCACTGGTTGGCCACCTGGGAGCCGGGCTTAGAGCCTGTGCTGTGAACGCTCCTGGTTGGAGAGCTGCCCCCTCTGCCAGGTCCAGGGGGTCCCATGGAGCCCACACTGTGGTCCAGAATACCTTTCCTCAGCTGCTCCTCCCTTCCCCGACCCCCGGAGCAACTGAGAGCAGCTGGAGAGGAAGTATTTGCTCCGCACTAATAACAGGAGGCTTTAGCCAGCACACCAACTCTACCCAGGTCCCACATCATGAACCACTGGAGCCCAGGCACAGCCACAGGTCCTCCATGTGCCCTTGGAAAGGGTCTTCAAGTCGACTCCAGTTTGGAGTGAAGCTTGGAACCCTCTGGGCACCAGGCCAGCAGTCAGAGGAGTGTTCTAACCCCACTGCTCACAAACGTTTGGATGCTACTGGCCAAGGGGGTTTGGTAGCTATGCTTACACACCCCCATATGGGGAATTCACTACCTACAAAACATGTTCCCAGTTTTCCCCAAGGAAGTCCATTTTATCTGCAGGTAGCTTGTTGGAGACACTCAGCTTGACTGTCTCCCTAACTTACGCTTGATGATCAGAGTCTAACTCAGACTAATGGGGTTAAATCTAAGCTCATCCTAAATGTACAGCTCTTTAATGGGAACAAGCAGGGAGGGAGAGGTGGGATATTATTTTTCCCTTTCAGTATAGTAATCACTACTGATGTTTAAAAGAAAGTGGGTGAAAAGTGACAAATGAGCAAAAAAGTCTACCTTTTAGTAAAGGTTAAAAGCAAGTGTCAGACCTCGCAGTTGATCACTGCTAACGGGACTTCAAGTGGCCCATTAGCATTTTGAGTTGAAGTGTGAAGAAAATGCGACTGATGGGGAAACAGCAAAAATCGGTGGAGGCTCTAAACTACACGAGTAAGCTGGTCAAGTCAAACATTTTATACAAAGGACCAGCCTAAGTGAAGTCTCTGGTTGTCTGGGAGACTCACAGAGCTGTGTGAGATATCCTGTGTATATTTTATTCGTGTGCATGCACACACACACATTTAACATACTTGAATATGTATTTTTATGGTAGATCTTCTGAAACACAAGTCAGCTATAAAAAGAAATATTTTCAGATTTCCTTGTCTATGTGAGTTGAAAAATATATTAGTGCAGAAATTCCTTTTTAAAAGGAAACTAATGGCCTGTAATGAATTTCAATAATATAAAGTAGGGAATTAAGACGAAATATCCAAATGAAACAGCCTGGTAGACCCAGCACACACTGATAGGGTAAAAGCTGCCCTTTATTTCTCCCTGGCAAAAACAGCAAGATTTTAAAATCTATTCTTAGCTACAGGTAATGCATACTATGAACCCATTAAGAGTTAAAGCTTTTAGGGGGAAAAAAAAAGATTGCTTCTAATTGCTTTTATCCTGAGGCTGAGGTGTTATTGAGGAAAGATAAGAATTACTATAACTACATCCAAGAAAAGTTTCAGTAAACTGTAAATACATATTCAATTTACTAAATTGAAAAAACACCTGCAGTTCTTGTGGAAGCCACACGTTACCAGTGAGAGCACTTGTGTTATTTAATGCCTGATATAAAACAGTTCATAAAGTAATCTCCAGGCACTCTGATCTGAATCGGCACCGGGGAGGAATGAAACATCTCCCAAAGGTTAAGAAGCCAGTGGGTTCCATGCAGAGCATCACCGGAAGGTGGTGTGCTACTTTGTGGACCTGTGGTTCTAGGAACTTCCTAGGACATGACAAGAGTGCCACACGTCAGCTCTGAAAACTGTGCAGTGTTCTTTAAACCAGGGTATTTTTTTTTCCTTAAAGAAAGGGACAGGTATGCATTTATTTCTGGAGTGTAGAAGCTGTAGGGTTTCACCCTGGAAGCGTCTACAGTATAGTAGAGCAACCCGAGCTCCACTGTGCAGGCAGTTTCCTGTGTCACCTTATCTTTGCTCTGAGAACTGCCCAGAGACCCCAGGCCTGAATGCATCCTGCCAGCGGTCAGCTAAGGACCCTGCCACCAGGCCAGGGGACTCAGAGAGGGGCCTTGGCTTACCTTGTGAGTTTATTTCCAAAACCACCAGTGACTTCTGCTTCACAGCAGGTAAGGAAGGGCACGAGTGAGGTGGGGAGGGGACCTAGGGCCCCTCGGAGACCCTCCTCTTTGTCGGCTGCCTTGCTGGGTCTGGAGAAACCCAGCTTGGCTCCCATCTCAGTTCTAAAACCCTCCCTGACTCAGGAGTCTGAAAACCTTCAAGGACCTGCTGCCACTGGCTCAGTCATGTAAGAGCAGGGCGTGCTCAGGGACCCACACGCCTGGTCACCGCAAAAATAGTGGGGGGCAGGGTTCACCATGCCCCTCGCAGGGGCTGAGCATCGAGGATCAAAGCCCTGAATCAACCCCCCAGAGCTTGGCACCACATCCAAATGCAGGGGGGCTTCCCTGGGACTTGGCCCTGGGCCACTCCCCTGGGGGAGCAGGCCCCACCTCACGAGCACCAGTGCAGTGCTTGGGGCAGCACTCCATCACTGTCCCCACTGCCCTTGCCACCCAGTTCTGCTGTCCCCGGGCAGTGCACTCACGGAGGACATTATTCACTTGCTTGTGTGTTACATGCAAAATAAACTATTTTGAGCCGCCTCCATCTATCACCTGGCCTGGCTGCGGGCTCGATGGAGAGCAGAGGGTGAGGATGGAGGAGGGAGGGTGCAGGCTTCTCCTTGGAAAGCAGGTGATGCACATGCGGGCCAGGACAGAGGCCAGAGGCCCAGATGCTGTCCCTGGGCTTGGTCCCATCCTGCCCTCGGTTCATAGGAGCGGAGCTCCTGCCAGGTGGCTCACACTTGCCAGTGGCCGGACGCCTTTCAGACCCTCAGACGCAGGGACACGTGCACTGAGGCAGAAGCCTCTCTCGGGGTCTAGGCTTTCCCACTTTGTTTCCTTAACATTTACACCTAGGATGCAAGGCTTCACCCAAAAAGAGGATGCTCAGGTACTGGGCTCTGTCCACATGGGCTCGGCACCTCCGGGCAGCCCCCTCTTCGGCTTTAGTATCCTGGAGGTGCTCTGGGGTCAGTGTAGACCACGAGGGTGAGTGAGGGTGAGGGTTCTGTGTGGGCCCTAGCAGTGACATCACTTGAGTCTGTGTGGTCCCCCTCCGTCTGTGCCCATGGCTCAGGCAGGCCCAGCTGCTGAGCCCTGGTTCTAGAAGCCCTGGGAAAGCCATGGGGAAATGCCAACTGCCTGAAAATGTGGGGAGAAAGGCCAGCAGGGAAACCGCACCCATGTTCTGCCTGGGATCCTGCAGCCTCCGCTGTCACGCTAACATTATTTATGGCAGCTCCACGTTCCTTTTGAGGCATAATTAAAAAAGATGAATAACTGGAGAGACCCTCACCAAGATAAATGAGTAGTTTGAGGCCTTTTCATTTGGATGCCTTTTCAGGAACATTAGAAAGAAGGGAAGTGCTTTGGAGCACTCTGTGGAAACTGCCCAGCAAAGGGCCGCGAGGGCTCATGAGCCACTTCCTGCTGCCCTCCATCTGTGGTTCCTTCTACCACTGGCCCCGTGAGAAAACAAAACCCAAGATATTTCATTTTATCTTTTTAGGGGGTATCCAGATCTGGAAGTTCTAATTTATGAGCCTGAAATACCATTAAGCTGATGCAGGAAATTCTAAATGAGTATGTACATGCCTCTCTGTGAGGAATAATTTAGGGAAATCCAATGAGACTGGGTTTAAAGACATACAGGCACATTAGCAGAAAGCTTAGGACACTGAAAAAAGCATTTTTTGTTTTTACAGTTTTAAAAAGCTTCTGCTCCTTTTTTTGAAGTGCAACATTTCTGTGGCCTTTTGAGCATCTGAAGATTATGTATGAGGTTTGTACCCTATCTGCTCTGTACGCTTTCCTTTGCTGCCTAAAATAATCCTTCTCCTCAGTCACAGTCCCTTCAAAGCAGGGTTTATCTCTAACCATTCCACACAAAACCAGGCACATGGTGACCTTCTTCAACCAGAAGCTCTTCCTGATGTGTGGTGAACCACACAGCAGGCTCTGTTTCCAGCTTGTTCCTCAGCCACCCCAGGACTCCGCATACACGGAATCAATTCACACTTTGCCAGAGACATGCTAGGAACTGACGAACAGTTTCTTTTAACAGTCCGTTTTCTGGGAAATATTTGTTTCTCATGCTCCTTCCCTAGTTTTACAAAATAAACGCACTGTGCTTACAGTCACTGCATCCCCAGAGAGCTGTTAACCTGGAGAACACGTGTGCCCGAGCACAGTCCACGCGGATCTTGTCTGCAGACTCTGGCCCTCTAGGGAGCATCTGTCCACCCACCAGCCTCCACCACTGCCTGAGTTGCCTTTCTCGTGTACATCACATTCAGAGATGAGTCTAGGGCTGTAACTGCCAGCAAGGCGATAACAGTGAAACCGGCACCTCAGCGCAAAAGAGACGCCGTCTCCTGAGTGCTGTCACACACGTTCTGTGTCAGAAGCACCCTGTGTGAGCTGGCCGTGCTGTCATCGCTGTGGGCCGTGGGGTACCGCCATGACCCCGTCTGCAGAGGGGCTCGGACCTGAAAGGCCTGGACAGGCTGTGAGGCGTGAGGCTGCTCGTCACCCCATCTTCCAGGCTGGGTCAGGTCTCCATGCTTTGTGTTCCTGCAGCTTCTCACAAGGGTACTATGTGGTGTGAGAGCTACCCCGAGAAAGGAGGTGCTCAGACGAAGCTCAGAGAGAGCCCAGACACACACCACCAAGTCATACACCTGGATCTCAGACTGACATGAAACCACTTGGACTTGAACCTTTCTTGGCTGGTATGCAACACAGTTCAGAGAAAGGGGATTCTTATGTCTTGAAATGTCCCCATTATGTATTTAGCTTGAATTCATATTATAAACTGGTCCCTCTTACAGATTTTTTGAGTCCAATTTGACTCCATTTGCTCTCTCCAGCACTGAGTTGCACCATTTTTTTCTGCAGAAAATGGCCTTTTCCAGCCTCTCCTTGAATCTTCCCCAGCCCCTTTCCATATTTGAATGTTTCCTGACTGATCTAACCTGCATTTCTCCCTCCGATGTTGCCGTAGCGTATTTGGTGGCTGACGTTGCCCATGTGTACGGTCGATTTTTTATTTTATAGCTGCAACTGCTTCTTCACCCAGGTATGGGAGTCTTGCATGTGGAGACCACAGGAGGAATTCTAAGTTGTTGATTGCTTTGCAAGAGATAATCCTGCAATGAGAGTCAGCCTGCAGACAGCACAGAGAGTCAGCTGACGAGGGTCACACGCCTGGTGTGGCTGGGCGTGAGGAAGTCAGACGCCCTGGGCCGGGTGGCTGGTCACTGGGTCCCAGCTTCAACTCCACCTTCTGGCTCCCCAAGTCACTGATCCACTGGGGTTCAGCTGTGTCTTCCTGGAAAGCATACATGGATGCAGATGGGACTGTTAAGTTCTGCTGAGGTTCCCACATCTGTGATCTGCACATAGTTACTCCCCAAATCACATGGGACAATGTCTGAAACTGTGGATGCTGATGCTCTGAGGGGTAGAGGGCACCTCACACTCAGGGCCGGCCTGGAGGCTCTTCTCTTTGGTCTTCAGGGTGTCCAGAGCCCACACAGACGGGGTTCCTCAAGAAACACTGTTCCTTTCCTCAGTTGGAGCACAGTCACAGACTCTCTGAACACCTTCACAGCACTGACTGTGAGTGGACTATGAAAGCCGTCACACACTGGAGTCCCACATTGTGGGGATCTTTGGGGCCCTCCAGGGTCCCCATCTCTGCCAGTCTTTGAGGCATTGGGTTAGCTGACAGCTTGACACAGAGCGGGCTGGGCCACACCTATATTGAGAGGGGTCTGCTCGCTCTCTGTCCAGGCTACTCGAGGAGGAGGGTGCTCCTTGAGGAGAAGGTGAAACACTGTGGCTATGTGTGGATAAGACGGGGGCTTCTGGGGTCATGATGGAGGAAAAGACACACGAGGAAGGGGAGAGTGGCAGCCTTGTAGGTGAGTTGGGTGAGCAGAGCGGAAAAGACCAGTACGTGAAGGTGGAAGCTTGCCCCAGTCCCTTCTTCATGGAGTCAGCACCTCCCAGCATAAAGGGGCTGGATGCTGGGCCCCCTGCACTGAGACCACGCTGCCGCTGTAACACGTCCCACCTGCTCTGTCCTTCACTCTCCTAAATTAAGCTGGCCCCTCCCTTGCCCGACCCCCAGCAAAGATCCTCCTCAGAGTGGACGTCGGCCCCTGTCTGTCCTTTGCAGAACCACAGACCTGGCGGCTATTCTTTGGGGAGGGAAACACCTGACCTGCTTGAAAAGACACACAGCTCAGGGTGCAGTGACCACGGGCGTGTGCCTTCACATGGAGCCTCCCGCAGAGGCCACTTCTGCATGCAGGGGTACCACCGGCGGGACAGTCCCCGTCCCCCAGCTGAGGTCACTTCAAGGATGTCGGGGGCTGTACTGCCTCCCTTCTACCAAGGTGATCCACTTGTGCTGCAGGCGTCTGGCTAGGCCTGCTCAGAGTGGGCCTCTTAGCTTTGGGGAGCGTGTATGGTCCCTACCGTGGGATGACAAATTGCCTCTCTGCTGTGTCACCTGCGCCACTCCCTCCCCCTACTCCAGACGGGCCTGACTGAACCCCAGGTTGTCAGTGAGTGTTACGGCTGAGGCTCCAGCAGGTGACCCAGGAGGGGCTCTCCAGACTTGCCTGGGTATGGGCGCCGGGCCTGTATCACGAGGCCGTGGAGATGCTGAACTAACAGTGGGACCCACAGCCCTGATGCTCCGGTGATGCCCCAGGTCCTGTGCATGATGAGCTAACATGTGCACTGAGCTAATGGAGTGTGCACACTGAGCCCTGTGCACACTGAGCTAACGTGAGCACTGAGCTAAAGGCGTGTGAACACTGAGCCCCGTGCACACTGAGCCCTATGTGCACACTGAGCTAATGGAGATGGCATCTGGGCTCACATGAAGCTGCAATCCAGACAAGTTGGCCTTGTAACAGGGAGCAGAACGTGGTCACTGGAGAGAAGTAGACTCATCCCTGGGGGGTTCCCTCCAAACCCTTGGGTGAAAAAGCTCGGCTGGTGGTTCTCCGAGAACCTGGCCAGCAGACTCCCAGCAGCCAGCTCCCCACTCTGGACTCCTGACTCTGATGCTGTTTCTCTTGGACCTGGGGTTCTCTCCACCCCTGTGGACCCTTGGGAAGGCTGAGCCGACCCAGCTCCAGACCCACCAGGGCTCCTGCACATCACGCCCCAACCCTGGAGCCACTGGCCCCACCTGGTGTCTTAGCACAAAGGCCACTGGGTCCTCTGGAAACCGAGGCCAGAGGACAGGGCCTTGCCCGGGATGGGCCGCATCTTCAACATGCTGTCCCTTTGCCCTGCAGACCCACTTTCTCCAGCCACCCTGGGCTGGGCCGTCCTGCTGATTCACCCTTCCTCCCCCATCTCTGCCCGCAACTCAGCCTTCTTGCTGGTCCTTGACCATCACCCGTGTCAGGTTGTGGTGCTGGCAGATCCGAGAGAGCGTGGCCTGGGAGTCAGACTCGTATGGAGCTCTGCCCAGGGTGGGGAGGGAGTCAGGACAAGGACGGGCGGGGAGAGGGGACGTGGGACACAGCGGACATGTCTCCCTCCACGGGCATGTCATCGCCCTCTGCTCCATCCGACCACCTTGTCCTGAGAGGGACCCCTTAGAATGACTGGAGGCTGGGGTGTCCTTTTCAAACCAACTCTTTGGGTGTGGCTGCCGAAGCAGATGCCTGCAGAGCCCCTCTCCAACTGAGGACAGGGTAGGGGAACAGTGGACAAGCTGGTTTGTGGGCTCACCGGCCCAACATAGGCAGGTGCTTCATCATGAGCGGCCGACACCTCTGACACACACTCGATTGTAACTAATTCCCTGTCAATCAGCCATTTGTGCTCAGGTAACCACAGTAAGGATGCCCGGTGTGTTTAACCATCAAAACCGAGGAGCATCAAAATCTCCCATATTTTTGGATATTCCGTCCTCTGGGTCAAAAGTCATCATTCTGATGGATTTTTGAGTGGATGTGTAAACCACACTAGAAAATTATAGGAGTGTATGAACTAGAGGTGATCTCTCTACTCAGTGGCTCCCTCCCGGCACTGCTGATCATGCAGGGTTCACACTGGTGCTGGCCAGTGCCCAGCCGGTGTGTCTGGCGGGCTGTAGGTGGCATCTCTGCCCCTAAGGAGTCAGGTGGGTGTCACACCACCTCTCAAGGGAGGCAAGAGACCTGGCTTTCATGTTCACACTACATATGAGCGCATGAATTAGTGGGTTTCAACACTACTTGTTGTGAGGTGTGAAACTCATGTATCTACCTCCTCCCACAAAATAACACACAGATTTAATTTTTCAGATAACTTCAAAGAGCCCATGGAAGAGTAACGTCTGTAGAAAACATTGAGCAGTTTTATGAACAAATCTCTGGGACATTTTCCTTGGTGCCCACCCTTCAGAGGAGAATACATGCAGTGATCCAGCCTTTTTAAGGCACATGCTCCCCCATATGGGTGTCAATGACTACTCTGGAAAGTCATTTTAAATTAACTTCCTGTGGGTTAACAGTGTGTTCAGGACAATTTATGCTCATCTGAGGGTCCCAGGTGGGCTCAGACCTTGGGATTCACTCTCAACTCACCTCCTGCCCCTGCTCCATGGACCCAGAGAGAGACAGACAGACAGAGGCAGACAGAGAGGGACAGAGAAACAGAGCAAGCTCAGTTGGATGAAACTCTGCTCCTTGTGTTATAAATTCTTGGCTCTGTGAGTGGTCTTCACACCTGATACTGGGACCCTAAGGTCTGGGCTGCATGTGGGATGAATGTAGAATTTTCTGAAATTAGATATCTTCAGGCAAATGTGTCCACTGGTGTCAAATTAATTGTCATAATTATAGCCAGTGATTATTAAGCAATGCACTTGTCCTACGGGGCAGAGCTCTTCTGTGGCCCAGGGACACTGTGGTTTCTCCCATGTGAAGCATCAGCTCAGGCAGAGAAAAGCACAAGCAATCTGCTCCAAGAAGATGCTGCTGGATGGCGGATGCCCTTGTCCCTAAAGTGGTGCTTCCTGCTCGGTGTCTTCCGAGCACACGTGAGGGTGAAGCTGGGGTCTCCCTGGGCAGTTCTCTGCCTGTGCTTGATTTCTCCAGCCCTGGGCACCTGGCAGAGTGTCAGTGAGAGGTTGGCTCCCAAGGGGCCTCCAGGTGGCCCATCTCTTCAGATCTAGGTTTTCAAGGAGACATGAAAGCGGGGATGCTCTTAATCAGAGCCACATCTCTTCTGGTGGCTGATTCTAATGGATGGTGTGCTCACTGCTGACAGGTGGTGAGACAGCCCTGGGAGGGCAGCAAGTGCTACTGGTGGAATTTGAGTATTTCAATTCTTTTGTGCTTCAGTGTTCCTTCCTCTCTCTAAAACACAACAGAAGCAGCGCTTTGGCTTTGTCTTACTGAGAATTCTCAAGTCATTCCCGCTCCTTGGCTCCTGGCCTCTCCTGTCTGTCCAAGACCACCATGTCCAGGGCAGATGGCTCCTGTCCCTAAGGTCTGCTGAGGGCCTGATGATGGGTGATGTCCCCTCGGCTGGGAGCAGCTACTTGGTGACAGATCTCAGGAACCTTCCGAGGATGAAGGCGCTATTTCCTGGACACTGAGTGGAGCACTTGGGACTCCAGAGTCAGAGCTGGAGTCAGGAAACTCCCTTCGGTTGGAAGGTACTAATGGAGAGAGAGGAGCTGGAGGCCCCCCGGGGGCCCAGAGACGTGACCGCTCTCTCTCTCCTCCTGTCTTCCGTGTCTGTCTGCATTGCCATCTCTCTCTCCATCTCCATCTCTCTCTCTCTCTCTGTCTTCCTCCATCTCCATCTCCCTGCCCCCTCTTCTCCATCTTTCTGACTCTATTTCTCTCTCTGCCTCCATCTCTCTCTCTCTCTCTGTCTCCTTCTGTCTCCATCTCTCTGCTTCCATCTCCAGCTCCATCTCTCTGCCACCGCTCCCCCATCTCTACCTTTCCGACTCCGTCTCTGTCTCTCACATCTCCCTCTGTTCCCGACAGTCCAGCACAGCACATGATGTGACAAGGGTCCTGGCACCAGTGCATCTGGGGAGCAGCCCGAGTGTGGGGGCCCCTGAGGCCCTGCCTCCCTGTGGCCGACACGGGCTCTTCTGTGCTGGGCACCTGGCCTTCAGTACACTGCAGAGCACCCACTGCTCCATGTTTAGCAGACTTTTTGTATTATCTTGTGAAATCACACTGAATCCCCATGTTTCTGTCTGAAGTGCCATGATGCCAGCCAAGTAGGGAGAAAAGGTTCTTCTGAGATTGATTTTTTTCCAGACACCATGGTTCTGTTCAATTGAATGCACTCGACTTGTGGTTAACATAAACACTACGGAGAGTAGGACATGTCAAATTAGCAGCTTTGCAAATCCCCTGTTAATTGTCAGCCTAATTAAAAAATTGCTAATTATAATGTTTATAACTTCAAATAACTGCTCAGCTATAAAGTATGGCCTGTCAGGTGTAAACAGGGGACTAGAGGGAAAAAATCAATCGACATCTGTTAATTTATCAGCACAGCACACTGCACTGAAAAATGGATCGCCTATTGCACTGTAAATCTGCATTGCGATAAAAAAGACCAATTCACTCAACACCTGTTTAATAAAGGATAATGGCCATCGTTACCGCTGGCCCCAGGGCGTCTCCGCTTATCAAATTCCCATCCTGCCCAGAGCAGAAAGGCAAGTGCCGGCACTCAGGGTGGGTCTCTAGAAGGAAGAGCCTTTGACCGGATGCTGGCCACATTGATCAGAGCGTGTGAGTGCTCAGTCGTGTCCAACTCTTTGTGACCCCAGGGACTGTAGCCCACCAGGCTCCTCTGTTCATGGGATTCTCCAGGCAAGAATAGTGGAGTGATTGCCATTCCCTTCTCCAGGGGATCTTCCTGACCCAGGGATCAAACCCATGTCTCCTGCTTGGCAAGGATGTTCTTTACCACTGAACTCCCTGGGAAATCCTCCTCAGAGAGCGCAGTCTCCCTGCAACGCGACTGAAGAAAAACATTAAACAGCCGGAGTCACACAAAATTTCAGAAAAAAGCAAAACCTATCACACATAGACACGGCATTCAGATGGCGAAAGCAGGAGATCTCTTGTTTCTGAAAAGAGCCCTGATGCCCATCACTTACTGCCTCTGGTCTGAACTGCCCTGGTCTTGAGCGTCAACACCTGCTGGGTCCTATAGACTCTGTCCCACTCTGTCCTCCACAGACTCACCCGTTGACATTAGATCTGCAATTGCTGGGTCATACTTTCACGTAGGGAGTCCCTACTTGACCTGGGTGCCAGGGTCTGGAGGCCCTCCGAGGGTGTGGGTCTCCAGCTCTGACCCTCACCCTAGTCCACTCCCATCAGCTTGCTCTCACCACCTCCCACTGCCCTCACAGACTTCGGGGCCCACGGCTTCACTCATCCCTTGGACAGGAGGCGGGAGGCGTCTGATCACCTTTAACAGCAAGGCAGAGAACTTTTTCCACTGAAGCCGAAAGACGCATGGCTGCAGGGTCATGAGACGTGTTTAAAGGCAGAGAACTTTTTCCACTGAAGCCAAAAGATGTATGGCTGCAGGGTCATGAGACGTGTTTATCCCCCACCTCTGCCCATAGCTAGGGACAGGGGCTCAGTCCTGAAGCTCCAGGAACTAAATTCAAAGACCCAGGGAGCCTGGATGCCCAACCATGAAGCTGTGATGTGAGAAGTGGCTTGTTTAAGGCTGCTAAGTGGTGATACTTTGACCACGGCTGTAGAAAGTAAAACAAGTCAATCTCTTGCTCAAGGAACTGTCAGGTCTGGGTGGCAGCTCCTCATGGTGATTTGAGCCATGTGGTCACCTTCGAACCCCTGAAAGCCACTGCTCCCAGATGGTCAGAGAAGAAGAAATTCTTCTGAAGACCCTGGCCCAGAAGGAGTCCACATCATTCTGCTTGCTTTCTGCCTGTAGTAGTCACATGACCACAGGGACTCCCAGGGCTGGAGCTGGGTCCTGGCCACATGGCCTGTCCAGCAGGGACCCTGCTTGGGTTGAATCAATGCCTTTCTTGGTGGATGGACAGCTGCCTCTGCTCTCACTTAGCATGGAGGTGTCCTGGCTCTCCACTCGGTGGGTGCTTTGTGTGGGTGAGGACAGCATCTGAGGGACCTGGGTGATGACCTGAGAACTGTGGGTCCAGTCTGATGGAGCGGCCAGTGATGCATGTGGAGCGTTCAGGACCTTTGTCGGGAGGTGCTGGGCAGAGCTGAGTCTAGGTCCACGCAGTGCACACATGAATGGTTGTGTGTTCAGATTAGCACTGGAGCAACGCAGCTAATAAACTGCTACAGTGGGCAGTCAGGCATTTTTAAATCAGTGGACTACCTTTAGAGCAGCCTGCTGAGGTGTGAGAGGCGCTGAGTGGGATGTGTGGACAGCTCCGGGTGCCTTCTCCCTCCACACCCCCCACTGTTTACATCCGGTCAGTGTGATGGCTTGTGAAGCAACACGGATGCACTGTTAACACCTACATTCACATTTGGGTCATACCCAGGAGACGTGCTACACATCTCCCGCATTTGCATGTCTGCTGTGAGAGGACTGTCCAGGGCATGGTCACTGCCCTGAAAATTCTCTGTGCTCTCTGAAGCTCCCCCCAACCCCCAGCCCTGCCATGCTTTGCACCGTCTCTCTAGTTCTGCTGGGAGGTCATGTAGGCAGAGCCACGCAGTAGGCTGCTTTCTCAGGTTGGCTTCTTTCGCTAGCAACATGCCTTTAAGCCTCCTCTGTGTCTTTCATTGACCAATGGCTCATTTCTTTTAATCACTGAAAAACATTCTGCTGTCTGGATGCACCACAGTTTGTTTCTCCATCACTTACTGAAGGGCATCTTGGCTGCTCCCATGTTTTGGTGATGGTGAATAAAGCTGCTGGATATACATTCCTGAGCAGATCAGTTTCCCACCTCTTTGGGTAAATACCAACGAGTCTGACTGCTGGGCCATGCGGCAAGGGCATGTGAGCTTTGTAAGAAACCGCCAAGCCATCTTCCAGGGCGACTGCACCTGGATCCCATCCCCCAGCCGTGGATGAGAGTCCCTGCCGTTCATGTCTTCAAAGACCCGGCGTAAGCGCCCACACGTGACCGACCTCAGGGCATCCGGGTAAGGGAGCTGCATTTGCTAATGAATTTCTATCAGGGAACGAGAGGGCCACCGTCCCTTCAGCGCCTACCGTGTGCCGGGCGTTCCAGTCCCCATCAGCTCCCGTGGCCATTTCTGTGGCCCGCGGGGTATGTGCCTTCTGTTCTCCATCCTTTACTGATAAGAGACTGAAGCCTAGGGAGGCCTTGTAGCTTCACAGAGCTCAAGACAGCGCCCGGTGGGAGCTGAGGCCCAGGCTCTCCAACACCCTGGAGCCTGGGTGCTCCCTGCCTGGGAGGTCTCTCCATCCACATTGCCATCTCTCATGTTGGAAATGCCTCCCCACCACTGTCCAGGGCAGGGGGCTCAGCTGGGCTGCGGGGCTTAACTGCTTAGAATGAATGTGGGAAGAAAGAGAAGAAAAATGAGGAAAGCAGATCCAAGAAGAAGGGCACCAAAGGGACAGCAGTCAGGGAGCCCTCATCCATTGGGCCCCTCGGCGGGCTCCTCGGGGCAGATGTCTGGGGTCTTGTTTTGAAAAGCTCGAGAGGAGCCAGGACTTCTGGTCTTACTCATACTAACAAGAGCGCCCTGTCTCCAGGAGGCGGTGGACGGTGACTTTGGAGAGGAAGACCTCGGGCCGTTGTAACGACTGCTTCAGTGTCTCTAATCTTGGTTATTTCCTGGCTCCCCTTTCGCTGCCCCAGATATGTCCTTAAGAGTTAAAACTGCTCAACAGGCCACAGAAAAGGTCCCCAGTTGTTTCTAGCTACTTCACAGAGCACATGGCGGGGCGCTGAAGGGTGTGAAGCTTGGATGCAGGGGCTCCCGGGGGGCTGGGGACAGCTTTGGAGCCCCTGCCCTGTTTGCAGGAGCAGACCTCAGGAATCCCTCACACATGAGCCTCCTGAGGCCGAGTGGGTGATCAGCCCTCCCTGGAGCGCAGCTGAGTTGATGCTGTCCTGGCTCCCTGGACACTCCAGGCCATGTGCCTGTCGTGACAGAGGAAAGTGTCATCAGCTATGGAACAGCACAGAGAAGCCAAACTCTTTGGTGTGGAGGAGATCCTGGGTGGAGGAGAGGAGAGGGCTGGGAGGCCCAGGGCAGGACGGAGGGGCTTCTGTGGGGATGGTCCCCAGAGAGGAGAGGAGGGGAGACTGTTGTGTGGGCTTTCCAAACAGACAGACAGACCGCACATGTGAGCGCTGCTGTTTAGGGCTTCTCAGAGCCTGGGGCTTGCTGGGCCCAGACACAGAGTTGGGAGGGATAGGGGGAGGACAGCTGAGGACAGAGCAGGCATGGATGTGATGTCACAGGCATCACACCTGTGGAGCACATGGGATGACAAGGCTGGGAGGGGCAACCCCAGGCAAGCTGTGCCCTGGGTGGGTGCTGGGCTGATGGACGGGTGGGGTCCAGCTGAGACCTCAGAGCAGAACAGTGGCAGCCTAGCTTCCTGGATGTGCAGGGGGCCACACCTCATCCTCTGGAAACTCTTGGGGTCTCCTTGCCTGTCCCCACTTTCTTGGGCAGCAGTCTCATCAACACAGTTTCCTGACGTTCATTCCAAATCTGCTCTTTAGCTTATGGTTTGGCAAAGATGCTTGGGTACTGGGAAGGTGTGACTCCACAGGCAGATGTAGTCTGTCAATAAGCGTCACCAACATTTCTGACCCAGATCTCAAGCCCCAGAGATGTGGGGACAGTCAAGCTTTGCTGAGATCCATTTGCTCAAGGCTCACGTGGGTATTCTTGGCAAAGGTGTGAGCTTTTACACCTTCATAATTTCTGTAAATTCTGAAAAGACCCCTACTGAAAACAGAGGGTTTGGTTTTTTTCCCCCCCAATTATTATTGTAAAATTAACATCTGTACTAGCAGTTGAATTCAGGAAATGATGTTACATTTATAGCAGGCACATTTGTGTGGGAAATTATCTACATAGATGGTCCCAAACAGAGTTTAATTTGAAACCAGAGATTTCATGCTCTTGTCTTTGGAAAGTCCAGGGCAATGAGTCAAACATTAAATTAAATGTCATATGATAATTGGTCAGGTGCTGAGCGCTCAGACCTAAGATCTGGCTTGCTCTCTCTTTTCTTTAGGTAATCAGGCTGGAGCATGTGTTTTATGAGAGTTATAAAACATACGAACATTTCATTTAGCTATTTTTTAAGGACTGTACAGACATTTAAATTTGGTATGTTTGAGCAGAGCTCATATATCATACAGGAAAAGGAAAAACACACGCCGCAGTACACGTGGGGGGTCTCTGTGAATAATATTTTCATTGTGTAGATAATGCTGAATGTGGTCCAGGGAAAGTAAATCCCACACTCACAAACAGTGAGTGCTTAAAAGAAGCAACATAAGCAATTTCCAGACTCCACCGGAACCCAGGGATCCTTGTGTTCACAGCTGAATATTCAAAGGGCTGTTTACCATAATTGGAAGATACTTGACAGTTTAAGTAGCCTGCATTTAGCAGGCTTCAAAATAGGTCCTAAATTATTTGTTGCCAGCCCTTCAGATAAACAAGGGGCAGAACTGCTCAACTGTCCTGAAAAGCCACCAATTAGGAGCCCCGGGTTATCCCGAGCGACTTCTAACGTGATGACAGAATTCAGAGCTTCCTTTGTAACTGCCTGAACTTCACAAGAGCTGTCTCTCCAGTTTCTTTCATGAAACAATCCCCAAACTTTGAGAATTCGGCTGCACGGTGAGGACTTGGTTGATCCTGAATGAGGCATAAAGGACATCTGAATTGTCAAAATAAACTTGGTTAGTTTAGAAGAAAGCCACTAAACATATTTTTGGAGACAGTTTACCTGCATTTTATGTAGACATTGAAAAGACTTGAATTCTTGATGTCCAAGCTCAGTGCAGAGGAACCAGAGATCAAATTGCCAACATCTGTTGGATCATAGGAAAAGCAAGAGAATTCCTGAAAAATATCTACTTCTGCTTCATTGACTGTGCTGAAGCCTCTGACTGTGTGGATCACAACAAACTGGAAAATTCTTCAAGAGATGGGAATACCAGACCACCTTACCTGCCTCCTGAGAAATCTGTATGCAAGTCAAGAAGCAAAAGTTAGAACTGGACATGGTACAACGGACTGGTTCTAAATTTGGAAAGGAGTACGTCAAGGCTGTATATTGTCACCCTGTTTATATGCAGAGTACATCATGTGAAATGCTGGGCTGGATGAAACATAAGCTGGAATCAAGATTGCTGGGAGAAATATCAATAACCTCAGATATGCAGATGGCATCATCCTTATGGCAAAAAGTGAAGAGGATTGAACAGCCTCTTGATGAAGTGAAAGAGGAGAGTGAAAAAGTTGGTTTAAAACTCAACATTCAGAAAACTAAGCATAGCATCTGGTTCCATCACTTCATGGAAAATAGAAGGGGAAACAATGGAAACAGTGACAGACTTTATTTTCCTGGGTTAAAAAATCATTGCAGATGGTGACTGAAGCCATGAAATTAAAAGACGCTTGTTTTTTGGCAGGAAAGCTATGACCAACCTAGACAGCATATTAAAAAGCAGAGACATTACTTTGCCAGCAAAGGTCCATCTAGTCAAGGCTATGATTTTTCCAGTAGTCATGTATGGATGTGAGAGTTGGACCATAAAGAAGGCTGAGCGACAAAGAATTGTTGCTTTTGAACTGTGGTGTTGGAGAAGACAATTGAGAGTCCCTTGGACCGCAAGGAAATCAAACCAGTCAATCCTAAAGAAAATCAGTCCTGAATTTTCATTAGAGGGACTGATGCTGAAGCTGAAACTTCAATACTTTGGTCACCTGATGTGAAGAGCCGACTCATTAGGAAAGACCCTGATGCTTGGAAAGATTGAGGGCAGAAGAGAAGGGGGCGGCAGAGGACAAGATTGTTGGATGGCATCACTGACTCAAGAGACATGAGTCTGAGCAAGCTCCAGGAGGAGATGGTGAAGGACAGGGAAGCCTGGCGTGCTGCAGTCCATGGAGTCACAAAGTGTCGGACAGGACTGAGTGACTGAACAACAACAAGCTCAGTGCATTCAGATTCGCCAGTTAGAAGCAGCAGGGTCTACAAGGCATATTGCATGTATGTGCTGTCACTCCAGTTGCGTTTGGCTCTTTGCGACCCATGGACTGTAGACCAACAGTCTCCTCTATCCATGGGATTCTCCAGGCAAGAATCCTAGAATGGGCTGCCATTTCCTCCTTCAGGGGATCTTCCTGACCCAGGGACTGAATCCATTTCTCTGAATCTGCCTGCATTGGAAGGCAGATTCTTTACCACTAGCACCGCCGGGGAAGCCCAACAAGGCACATTAAAATAATTGACTATTCTTGCCAGTTGAAAAAAGCTACAGAAAGCCTATGAAAAACCAGGATGAGAACTCAAGAGAGCAAACTGCAATCTGTGCTATACAGCAAAGAAACAAAGACCATCAACTTCAAGATTGGGTTCCCAGACCTCTTCTGAGAGTAGTTTGAATAAGGATGAGCCTTGGACTTTGAGGAAAGGTTGATCCATGCCTCTGATGCTGCTTCCTGTGGGCAAAAGGCATCTTAATTGCTGAGACTGTGTCCCCCACGCTGCTGTGTACAGGGTGAAACTGACACAGCGGGACAGCTCTGTTACACTCCAAAGATGCTCCCTGAGACTTAGGACTGTTCCAAGGGAACATCACAATTTTTTTTCTTAAGGGAAATATTTGTGAAACCAATTCATCAAAACAAAAATAAAGCATGAAATGACTATTCTAAACAGTTTCTTTATGTTTCCACAGCAAAGAAGGGAACAGCAAGGTCCCTGACTGCACAGCTTGCTTCTGAGACGCCGACGTGGGGGTGAGATGAGCAGAAAGGGGAGAAGGTGGCGTCTTCACCACAGGGAAGGTGACTGGAAGCCCAGATCTGAGGGCCTGAGAGCCAGGATCTTGCTGCTGCTCGCCAAGCTGGCTGTGCAGGGCCCTGGGTTCCGAGTTTGCATCCAGGGTTGCGATCACAGGCAGTGTCCTACCTCCCTGGGCCTCCTTCCTCCACTTGTAAAGTAAAATCATCAGATGCCTAGGGGTGGGTGGGTGAGTCCCCCGCCCCACACACAGTGGGCACCAAAGGAAGATCTGCAAGCTGCAGACCACTTCCACAGACTCCTCCTGTCTTCTTGTCGTCTTGCCCATTTAGTAAGACGATACAAATATAACTCAGAACAATAGCCCAGCAAGCCAAGTGACCTAAGATATCACTCTTATTGGAAGCACGGCAAGGCTTTCACAATGAGGACCTATGCGCAGGTCTGACTGCAGCCCCTTTGTAAAAGCAGTGTGTCTGCAAGAGAACGAACTGTCGACAGTAGTGGACATGTAAGTCACACCCCATGGATAGAGTCATCGTGCATTCATGCCACAACATGTATGCACCATCAGGGTATTACACTGAGTAAAAGAAGCCAGTCCAAAAACAAACCAAATACTGTAAGACAGATGCCAGTTAGATGATGCTTAGAGTCATCAAGCCCAGAGACAGAGAAGACAGTAGGATGGTGGGGCTAGGGGCCGGCGGGACACGCCAGGTCTTGTTTCCCACGGGTCAGGAACCCAGGTGGTGCATCTCAGCTCTGCCTCAGGGCTTACTTGGAGACCTGGCCCTGGAGGACCCACTTGCAAACCCACCCTGTGTCCACTGCTGACCTACCAGAGTGGGCATGAGGTGGGAGGCTTGGTCGCTTTGTCACCTAATCTCCATGTGGCCTCCATGGCTTCTGCCACATTCTGAGCATGAGAAGGGGGTCACTGGGCATATCCAGCCAACACGCAGGTGTGCTGTGAGTGGGGAAGGGGTGTTAGAACACACGTCATCTGAGTGTGTTTTGGTGAAACGCGTTTAAGGACTCATTCTTCAACTCTCAGTGTGGTGCATGCCTGTTTCTCTCCATTCTTTGCTCTGGGGATCTAGTGCAGAGAGAAAGGAGGGATTCAAGCAGAGATGATCACCCAATCGCCGCAATGCAATCTGCCCTTTTGTTCTGAGCACAGTATTTGGTGTGTGAGATACAATACACATTGTCTTACAGTACGGACCCTTAGACAGGGTCGTAAGTGCCTGCTCCACGCTGCTCTGCCCATCCTTGCTGGATGCAGCACCGTGCACCACCCCTCCTTCAGTGGGCCCCTCCTTGTTGTTCCGTGGGCACCTCACTCCACAAAACCAGCCTGATTGGGAAGCATGTAGAGCCCTGGATGGAAATGCAAGACTGACGCTGGCGGTCGAGCCCAGGTGTGCCTCAGGTACCCGTCACCATTATTGTGCTCCAACTGTTTGTCTCCAGCTTTGACCCCATTACCCACCCAGAACAGTTCCAGCGAATTCTTCACTTAAGTTGCTTGGATATGATTTCCATTCTCGCCAACAAAGAAGTAAAATTGGTATGGATGCCTTGTCCAAGCCGGCCCCACGCTGGGTGCTGAGAACACTGCTGTGAGAGGCACAGGATCTGAAGGAGCTCCCAGCCCAGTGGGGAGACTATACACAGAAGAGCGATTAGAACACACGATGGCAAAAGTACAAAGCCAGTGTCCTACTTAAATATGTGGCCTTGGAGAGTTGATGGAATATTTAAACCAAGAATCAGTAATTAAATGAAACCCCAAGAGGAGGAGACAAGATTGTCAGGCAAGAGATGGAGGAAAAAAGAATTTTCCAAAAGGCGCAACAGAATGAAAACTACCAGAGGGTCGGGATTTTTTTTTTGTTTGTTTTAATTCACTGATGCATCTACTAAGCCTGACCACATACTGGGCTTTTGAAAACTGTTGCTCTGATAAACACACCAGTGCACAGAGGCACCAAGAGCCCGAGGATGATGGAAGAAGGGTGATGGGGGTGGGGGAACAGGACCTCTATGGGGAAGGATGGCTGGTCAGTCGTGTGGCCCATGAACCCTCCTATAAGGGTCTGAGTCAGATCAGCTGGCAGGAGAACCCACTGAGGAGTCTGAATCCATGGGGTGAACAGGATTAAGTGTGTCCTTCAACAGGTTAAACTCGCGGACAAACTCTGGAGGGAAGATTGCTGAGGCAAGAATTCCACTGGGAAATGAGGGTGATGGTGTGGAGGGAGTAGTGGTAACGACTGGTCCTCGTTTCCCACACTGTGAAGCCAGCGCTTTCCGTGCCGCCTCTTTCTAGTCTCCAGTGAAAGCGCCTCCAATGGCTGAAGAGCAGGCTCACAGCTCAACCCGCCACCAGGTGATGGGGCTACGCCTGTGACCTGGGACCCACAGTCTCTCCTGCTGTGGCCTCCAGTGACACAAGGAGACCTGTGGTTGCTGGGATGCTGAGAGGATGCACTGGAGAGGTAGCTTGGGGCTTGAGGGACAGAGCCCAGAAGCAAGTGGGCTGAGAGAATTCAGAAAAAGGGGTCTGTGGAGCCTGTGATGTCTTGTGTAGAGAGCTGAGCAGCTGGTGATGACTCCCATGTGGTGATGACTCCCATGTGCTGGCTGGGGGGACCCAGCCTTCCCTACTCCCCTGGGGATTGACTGGCTGGTCACTCTGGGAGCTGGTCAGACACTGCAGCCTTCACCTGTCCACTTTTGGCTCATCTTTTCTCTTTTTTCATGTCTGTTGAACTTACTGGCCCATTGTCTGAGTGGGAAGAGAACAGATGGAGAAGTGAATGCTCTGGGCAACCAGGCCCTAAGCCCAGAGGTGCTCGGTCCAGGAGCACAGACCTAGAGGCAAAGGGGTGGGTGGAAATCCTGTGAACTGTTTCATTCAGTGTGAAGAGTCACACCTGAAATCT
Organism: Antilocapra americana; assembly: GCA_007570785.1. NCBI lineage: Eukaryota > Metazoa > Chordata > Mammalia > Artiodactyla > Antilocapridae > Antilocapra > Antilocapra americana. The sequence goes on from ML660204.1 coordinate 15,079,075, forward strand.
CACAGATTCATTAAAATTAAGACATAAGTTTAGATTCAGTTTTCCACTATTTAATTAAAGTTTCATTTCCCACACTTCTGTAGTGTTAGCATGACTCTGACACGACCATAATCTTGATGTAATAATGGTGAGTTCAAAGCTTTTTGGCCCTGGAGTGGCTCTGCTGTGAAGGGTGGGCCCATGTCCAAGGCTGATTTTGAAACTATAGAGGGTGGTCGGGGTCTGGAATGCTGCTGGTGGGATGGATGATGCGAAGTTTGTGGGTAGGGCTGACCACATGGACAGGGCTGGTCTGCATCAGTGCTGTGGGGCCCTAGGAGGTTAGCTGCTAGAGGGGAGAGGCAGGGGTTGGGAGAGGGTGGTGACTCAGGGGAGGGTGAAGTCTCCAGGAAAGATGGCCAGGAAAGGTCAACAAAGGGAGGGAGACAGTTTAGAGACATTTGTAATGAGTAAGATGATTAAACTGAAATCTTCAGGCAGAGAACCATGCTCCCCAAACTGAGGAGGGGGCAGTTTTACATATGTCACATCCTGGGGCCATCTGTGGAACAGAGAAGCTTGGGGCACCCCAGGGCTTCCCATGGCTCCAGGCCTGACTCTGCTCTTTGTTGCTGACTCCGAGACACAAGTGGAGGGGTGAGAAAGACCTAAGCCACAAGGTCAACATTTGGGTTGACTTTCTTTCTGTTCAACACATCTTCCCCAGATGTCACTAGATCTGAAAGTTATAATTTACGAGAGCATCTCAGTGGTTTAATGCCTGATTTTAAAACATATATTCACCATTTTATTTTTCTTTCTGTTCTTTATGAGATTCCAGTTCCCACTAACAGTTAACTAGCCATTAGCTTTTATTAGTGGAGCTAAAATGATGACACCCAATATGAACAGCATAAAATGCTGACCCACTTTCATCGGGTGAAAGGACAGAAATTATGGAACCAGTCAGACCCCCTGTTTTGTCTTCCTTGGCTGGTTACTTACTTAGTCTGTGAAGATGCTGGTGTTTTCTCGGCCTGCTCATGGAGGGCAGGAGGCTGTTTACCTCCTGAATGGGCCAGGCCTGAGGTCCTGGGCAGGCTGTGGCATTTCTGATATCATCTTGCCACTTAGGAGCAGGGATATTCTGTGTGTCATGAATGGGAGTGAGAAACAGGCATGGACAGGATGGGGGACAGTGAAAGGTGGGACAGCATCAAAAGGAGTTACTGACCCGACTGCAGAATCAGATCTTTCTGTGCCTTTCTTGCTTGCAGGCTTGTCTTCCTTCTGGAAGCCAAGAGCAGTCCGTTGCTGGCATCCACATAACTAGATAACAAAGTTTGCTGCAGTCCTTCCTCCTTCTCGAACAGTGAGCCCAAAGGATGTTCCAACAGCAGTGTTTTCAATTCCTCTTGGGTCCTTCAAATAGTTTAATTTCAAGGAAAAACAGTCCTACAGTTTCAACAAACTGGGAATCAGTCTCTAGACGTCCAACTGTGCAGCCATGTAACTTCTGCTCTGAGACAGAATCCGGTCCCTCTGATCCTGTTCTTCCTGCACTGAGGTCACAGATCTCTTGCCACTAAATAAACACACCGATGTTCTCACCAGAAGGACGATACTCATCAGAGCATCCCCACTTAAAAGACAAACACCGTCTCCTCTGGAGATGGCAGCATGAAGATGTGTTGACATCTTCTGATATGCTCTTCTCTGCACACACCCAGCCCCAGAGCTTTTCTTAGTTTATGAAATGGACATACAAATTATTTGCATCAAAACAAAGTGTTCCCAAAGACAGCTTTGTCACTGGGTTCCTTTCTTAAAGCCGCCTTCTCCAGGAGTCCTGGATTCCTGTACAGTTTCACAGGTCAATGTGCTCGATCCTGGCCAGCTGTGTGGATTTGATGAGTGTGGACGTGCACCAGTGCTTTGGTAGCATCACCACAATTGGATGAGAGACATCCAAATCTTCCCAAGTGCCCTTGTGCCCTTTTCTTGTGTGCATGTGTGTGTGTGCACATGTGTGTACATGTGCGTGGGTGCATATGTGTGTGCATGTATTGTACAGTAGTATCACCACAATTGGCTGAGAGACATCCAAATCTCCCCAAGTGTCCTTGTGCCCTACCCTTGTGTGTGTGTGTGTGTGCACACATGTGTGATGTGTGTGTGCAGTAACATCACCACAGTCGGCTGAGAGATGTCCAAATCTCCTTGAAGTGTCTTTGTGCCCTTCTGTTGTGTGTGTGCATGTATATGTGTGTGTGTGTGTAAGTGTGCACGCTCATGCTAAGAGTGCAGCATGAGTTCTACTCTCCTAGCAACACCGCACTGCTATCATCAGGCACACTGCACGGCAGCTGTCTAGAACTCACCCAGCTTTCATAGCAAACCTTATTGCTGTTGAAGTTCCCCTTTTCCAATTTTCCGGGTCCCTGCCACCATAATCATATCTTCATTTCTAAGAATCTGACTTTTCTAGATACTCAGATATGTGGAATCACACAACATTTTTTGTTTCAGTGAAGGCCTGCCTCATTTAACACAATGTCCTCTAGGTTTCTCCATAGTATTGAAAATGGCAGCTTTCCTTTTTTTAAAGACAGAATAATATTCTAACTCATTTCAAGATACTGGTCATTTCTACATCTGGGTCACTGTGAGCAGAGAAGCAATGGACATGAAAGTGAGATATCTCTTCCAGATCCTGATTTTATTTCTTTTGGGTAAATTTCCAGAAGCAGGATTACTAGCATACTGAATAATGAAAAATTGAAAGCTTTTCCTCTAATATCAGGAACAAGACAAGGATACCTATTGTCATCACTTCTACTCAACACAGCACTAGAAGTCCCAGCCAGGTAAACTGGGCAAGAAGAATGAAAAGGAATCTGAATTAGAGAGGAAGAAGGGAAATGATACATATTAGCAGATGATATTGATATAATCCCATATTTATAAAACCTCAAACATGCCACAAAAATATTATTGGAGTTAAGTAAAGTTGCAGCATACAAAATCAACATACAAAAATCAGTTGTATTTCTGTAGACAAACACAGAACCAGCAGGAAAGGGAATTAAGAAAACAATCCCATTTACTAAAACATCAAAATAATAAAATATTCAGAAATAAACTTAACCAAGGTAGTGAAAGACTTGTACACTGAAAACAATAAAACACTGATGAAGGAAATAAAGAACAAATGGAAAGACATCACATGTCCATGGATTGAAAGATTTATCATTGTTAAAAATGTCCCAAAACGAAACAATCGATAGAGTCAATGCTATCTCCATTAAAGTATCAATTCATGTGGAACCATAACAGACCCTAAAGAACCACATCAATTTTGAGAAAAGTGAACAAAGCTGGAGGCATTAGATTTCCAGATTTCAAAATTTATCACAAACAGTAATTAAAACAACACAGCATAAAGAAAGATATACAGACCAATAAGACAGAACAGAGTCCATAAAAAGAAACCTCATGCATATACAGTCTACTAGTCTTTGACAAGGGCACTAAGAAAATACAGTAGGTAAAGTACTGTCTGCAACAAACAATGATGGGAACACTAGAAACTCCCAAGAGCAAAATTGAACTTGAATCTTTATTTACATCAAAACCACAGGTTACAAAAGTGAAAGCAAACAAGCGGTACTATATCAAACTAAGAAGCTTATGTACAGCAAAAGAAACCAGCAGCCAAAGTGAAAACAGAGCCTACAGGATGGGAGAAAATATTTATGAACCACATACCTGAGGAGGGGTTAATTTCCAAAACCCTTGGAAAGAACACTTATGACTCAATAGTGAAAAAGAAACAACTGATTAAAAATACACAAATGACTTGAAAAGACATTTCTCCAAAGAAGACATACAAATGGCCAACATGTATATGAAAAGGTGCTCAACATCACTTGTTAAGAACAAATGAAAACTGAGGTGTTATCTCACACGTGTTAGAATGGCCATTTAAAAAAAAGCCCCAAACCAAGAAACAGCAAGTGTTGCTGAAGGTGTGGAGAAAAGGGAGCCCTGATACACTGTTGGTGGGAATGTGAAATGGTGCAGCCACTATGAAAAACAATATTGGATGAGGGAAAGGGTGGGATGATATGGGAGAATGGCATTGAAACATGTTAATTATCATATGTGTAATCAATTGCCAGCCCAGGATTGATGCTTGGGTCTGGTACATCAAGACTTCCTGGGGGGAGGGAGGAGGGAGGGAGGAGGGAGGGGGGTTCTGGAGGGGGAGCATATGTAAACCCATGGTGATATCATGTCATTGTATGGCAAAACTAATAAAAAATAAAATAAAATACAAATAAAAGTATATTAACCTTTAAAAAATATGGAATTTCCTCAAAAAATGGCTCTGCTAAAATGTTTCTTGGTGTTTCAAGAAGAAGGATGAGCTTTGAGAGATGGTTTGAGACCTGGGAAAACTTCAGGTTCAGGTTAAGTTCTCTTTTTGATATTCCGTATCATTTTAGGACCAGATTTTCCTTTCCTGAAAAACAGAGGTAAGAATATCTACCTCATTGAGTCACTGAGAGGATTCAGCAAGAAAGCATCTATGAAATGCTCTATGCAGGAAGTGAGGATCAAACACCAGTCTTCCTTCCTTCTTACTTTTGAGAGTCACCACTACAAACAACTCATGAGCCTGTGAGCCACATGGAACGATGGCCAGCACAGCGGGCTAATCTGGGAAAGGGTCAGGGGTGTCCCATGTAAATAACCGTGAGGAGCGTGTGGCAGTGGGTGGAGGAGAGAACTGTGGTCAGCGGAGAGGACGCGCCAAGGGGAGCATGTTAACCATGAGAACAAGCAGTCCCAGACTCTGCTGATCATCTCGACCCTCAGCCTCCTGACACCACTGATCTCTTAACCGAGCAGTTCCTGCTCCTGTGCTGAATCAATGTTGTCCGCAGCTGTCAACTGGAGACCTGCTTACCTTCCTATCTGAATCTCTGCCAAGTGGCTCATCGATCAAACCACATAAGGTGATAGTGTAGACTTTCTACAAATGGCTTCAATGAATTAATATCAGAAGACTGCTTTGACAAGTTGCAAAGTGTTCCTTGCCCAGGCTAAAGAAAGATACTGTTTAGCTGAAAAAAAATTGTAACTATGTCTCCTTCTCTGTGTTCTGCCAAACATGTCTTCATAATATTAGAAAGAACCCATCTGTTTCCTTGCCATGGATACTAAATCTCAGGGTTATTAGCTCTTATTTGGACTTGAGTTCCAATAGGCAAATAGAAAGGTGTCTAAGATTTGTTAGCTGCTGGCTATGACATTGATGCATCTGTTTGCTTTTTCTTTCTTTGTATTTTATTGTATCTTTTCCATACCATCTCTATTTTGGACAGACTTTGATCTTTGGGAAGCGATATTATGTTTCACTGATGGAATGGCTCTTGGAACCTGGCTGGTGACATGGGCTCCCTAGGGAGAGAAAATTCTGAAAGTGTCTTCAATGACAAGAAGAGAGACTGGGGCACATTCTAGAATGCGGCATGCTCTTTGTTGTTTTCTGTCCAAATAGGTGTGATCGCACACCTCCCTCCGACAGGGGAGGGCTCAGGTGCGTACCTGCCTGTCTCCTTCCCTTTACCACAAGCAGATGATTACCTTGGCAGCTCAGCTGTGTTATTGAGACATTTCAGCGTGAAATTTGTTTTTTTTCTCACTGAACTTTAAGCAGAATTTCAAGTGCCAAGTCTCTGAAGCTGAGTGGGGCTATTAAGGGATAATTACTAATTATGCTAATTTGAGAAGTAGCTGCCTTCTCCTTCCCCGGTCATTCTGCGTGTGTGCCACCCTCCTGTGGGGTCTCCCCTCCCAGGTGTCTCCGGGAGGACAGTATGTCCTGGGCTTCCACACCCTCCTCTGGAGGTTTATCGTCCATCAGAAGGGGAAAGAAGACGGGAGGGGTTCTAGGGCAGCCTGTGTCCTCGTCATCTGTGATTTATGCTGGTTATTAATTTGTCCCGTGCCAACAATATTTATCGTCCTTTGTACTCAGGCCAGAAGCGTACATTTAATTCTTAATACATCTGTATTTCTTGTCATCATCTCGGAAGCTTTGTAATAAGTTCTGAACACCTGTGTCCACCACAGTGTTGGGAGGCACTGAATGGGGGCCTCGTGGGTCTTGGATAATTATCATCCTTTCTCCTTAAAAGTTACTATTTGGAATAAATACAAATGATGAACCTGCATTTGGTTTGACCACCTGTACACTGTGACTAACACACAGAGGAGAGGCTGGATCAGTAAGAAGGGGATGATGTTTGGAAAATGTCACCTTCAATGGTGCAGGAGAAGACTGTTCATCCCCTGAGTTGCTCCAGCCCTGAGTAAGTGGGGAGATCGGCCTCACCTGTGAACTTGGGGGTGATGAGGTCGTCTGCCCTACTTCCGAGCCCAGACCCAGGGAGGACCTGAGTGCACCGGCTGCCTCCTGCTCTTCAGTCCCTGCGTCTATTTCGGCGATCCCACTCCTCCCTCCAGCCTCGTCTCTTCTGCCACAACGAGGACTTTAAGGCTTCAGCTTTGCTCCTGAAACCGTTTCTCAACCTGTTCTGACCACGTGGAGCAGGGTTCCCAATGTGCTCCCGAGATGCCCGGGGGTGGTGTGACCACTGCATCAGGGCCCGCTGTGCCCAGGTGTCCTGTGCACTGTCGGTCATGCTGGATATCAATCCCCTCAAACCCTTAGGAGCCTTGAGCCTGCAGTCACCTGACGCCTGGCGGCCTGGTGCTCCTGGGGTCCCTGAAACAGGCCACGGGCGTCTCAGCCCAGCTCTGGGCACCACCCTGACACTAGCGGCTCCCATCTTGCAGCTGCGGCTGCCTCTAACCACCCTGCCTCCTGTGATTCCTGTGGGAGTGGCATTGTCACTGTCAGCATGACACACTGGGACAGACTGAGGTCCCAGAGCAGGAAGGAGACACAGCCGGCTCCTGGAGATGCGTCCGGAGCGGTGGGAGCGCCTGTCTGCACAGGTTTGTGTGGCTAGGCTCTCAGATGAGGGCGTGCTGTGCCCCAGTGGACACATAGGGTGCCTTCCCACACTGAGCAGAGGAGAAAGGTGCCAACAAGAGGAGATCTGAAGATGTTTAGAGCTGGTTCACCTACTCACTCCTGTCTTACATGACAGGTTCCAATCATCAGGGGCTGTGACTGTTAACTACTCGGGCTCCTGAAATTGGGGAGTGCAATCCCATTGTCCTGAAGATAACGGAGAAAGTTCTTCCTTTGTGCTTTCTGCAGGTTTACATGTGCAGGGTCCACGGGAACCATGTGCGGCTCAGAGACCTTCCTTGGTGGCCCCCATTCATGTCAGATAAAGGAAGATGAAGACAGCTGAGCACCGAAAAATTGATGTCTTTGAACTGTGGTGTTGGAGAAGACTCTTGAAAGTCCCTTGGACTGCAAAGAGAGCAAACTAGTCAATCCTAAAGGAAATCAGTCCTGAATATTCATTGGAAGGACTGAGCTAAAGCTGAAACTCCAATATTTTGGCCACCTGATGTGAAGAGCTGACTCATTTGAAAACACCCTGATGCTGGGAAAGATTGAAGGTGGGAGGGGAAGGGGATGACAGAGGATGAGATGGTTGGATGGCATCACTGACTTGATGGACATGAGTTTGAGTAAACTCCGGGAGTTGGTGATGGACAGGGAGGCCTGGCGTGCTGCAGTCCATGGGGGAGCAAAGAGTTGGACACGCCTGAGTAACTGAACTGAACTGATTCATGTCAGACTGACCTTTAGCTCTCAGGAGTCTCAAACTGCCCAAGATTTCTGTTGCTCAAAATACACCCATTAAAAAGTCTTAAAAATTCCAAATTACGCATGCTTAAGATTCATTAAGAAATGCACAGAAGAGCAGAGTTATCAGCTGTATTTAAAGTGCACGTTTCAAACTCATGCTCAGATCCCTCCGCGGTGAAGGTCAGGGTGACGGTGACTGCTCTCTTGTATGTACCTGACTCTGCGCACAGCTCCTCACACACAACAGGTGCTTGAAACTGTGACTTTATGCAAAATGGCTATTTTCCAAGCAGAAATAGAACCATTTATCATCTTATAAAAATGAACATGCTTGGAAAGAATTCACACAGCTCTTAAGCAAGCAAAGATTACGTAAGTTTAATGGACTCTGTTACACACAAAGGTAGGAAATCTCCAGGTGTACTCCACAATTCATTCCATCTGTTTTCTGGACATGTTTTGCATGAAGAAGCAGGCATGGAAAGCCCTGATGGAAGCAGGCTGTGTTCTCCCCCCTACAGAGCAGGGTGCTGTGAAGGTTCCCCTTCACCGCTTTTTGCTGCTGCTGACAAAAACTATGTGCACTGGGCAGAACCGTTTACCTGCTAACAGGCAGGGCCCCTAGTTGTGACCACGCATTTCTCCATTTGTACTTTTTTTTTCATTCATGTTTGGGTACAATGTCAACCAGATGACATCAGATTTTGACAGTGGCCTTTGAGGGAAAATGTGTAGCTGGAAGGAGGCAGGTGGGCCTGGGCACCTGGGAGGGGGACATACCTGGAGAGGTCACAAGTCATGTGGGTGGTGACAGAAGGTGATTGGATACTGGCTGATGGTTTCACAGAAGTTATGAGCTGCACGGCACAGAGTCCCTGAGAGACTTCCAGGGTCCTGACCAGCACTGCATCTAACAGTCCCACACTCAGGTGTACACAGATGCCACCTGGGCACACCTGGCCACACCCGGACATACAAGTTCCCTCCTTAACATACAGTTGGTGAGGGCTGGACAGCCACTGGAAGCACATTTTGAGAGCAGCTAACACAGCAATACCCTCTCTACCCACACACATATACACACACCCATAAACACACCCCACACACACCATACAATGCCCCCCTCCACATATGGAGACACCGAGATTAGGGACAGCTGCTACTGAAAGACAGCTGGGAGTTTGGAGACATTTTTGCAATTGGAGAACTTTATGCAGGGTAGCACACCAGCAGGGAAGTTCAGGGAGGCCGCGTAGATGGCCTGCCACATGTAACTTGAGCCCAGGTGTGACCTCTGTGTCACGCCTGCTCTGGGTTCAAGGGCCCTTCCGTTGGATGCAGGTTGTACTTTTATCCACCCTCAGCTCTTCCCTGACCCAGCCTGGGGTCTGGAGCTGCTGTCAGCTCCACAGGACGATCAGGGAGGGGTCTGAAGAACCGGCTCAGGCCACTCTCTCCTCAAGGTCAGTGGTATAAGGCAGCCTCCCATTCTCATTGTTGAAGGTAAGGGATCCAGGTCATTCTCCTGTCATACACATCAATACAATGTCACCAAGAACATTTAGGTTTGTTCACCAAGGCATTTTACAAGTCACAAAATCTACCTGTATGTGTTTACGTGGAATGATTTTATAAGTAAGATGTTGCACAGATGGGAAGAGCAATTTCAGTCCATTTGTGTCTGTAGAGTTGCTTATATCCCCTTAATGCTAATGACCTTTGTTATGTTGGGGGAACAGGCTGTTTACTTATAAGGGTCTCTGTCATTTAACTGCTTTGTGTCAAAGTTGACACTTTCAGGATCAGTTGTCATACACTGAGTTCAGATGTCCTGTTTGACTATTCTCTACCCAAATCTAATTTGTAATCCACTTTTCATCCATTTACTCAGTGAATTTGAAACAGAACCTTTATGTTTACTTGTGGCTCCAAGCTGATTTTGACTTGTACACCAGCACAGGCTCTGAGCTAGTTTAATCTAGGAAACTGGAACATTAAACATATTCTTTATGCATGAAAGTTTATGAAAAATATCCTGTACACCAACACAGATACACACAAGGTAGGTCAGGATGCTCTCTTTTTAAATCCAGATGCACAAGAAGGGTATTTATGTGTGATGAAAAGGTTTTGGAACATTCACATTTAGTTCCAGGGTTTCACTGAGTGAAGGATAGGCTTCATTTTCACTGGAAAATATCAATTTGAATATCACTATAAACTCTGTGCTCACTAGATATACCTTTTTGCGTGTGTTGTGTATGCAGAGGCTGTGTATATAGGAGTGTGTATATAGATACTGTCCATGCAGACGTTGTGTATGCAGGTGTGTACATAGGTGTTGTGTAAGCAGGTGTTGTGCATATAGGTATTGTGCAGGCAGGGGTTGTGTATGTACAGCACTCAGGCTTTCTATTGTTGTATTAGATTTTTAAAAATAGAATTTAAAGTTTCTTCACCTCTAATATTAATTCATTATAGTTGTTGAATATTTTTACCTTGTACAACAATTAATATTTACTTTGGAATGAGTGTGTATTATTTAGATGTCTGAACAATGAAGATGTTGAATATCTGAGTTGGTTGATGTTGAATATCTGAATATCTGATCTCTAAAGGTTTCTTCAACCATCCAATCAGATAATTGGAGGCTACTTAAGCAAAGGCTACTTAAGCACAGTTGTATATAAGCATGTGTATACAAATATCTATGTGTTTACATACATGCAAATATATCCCCACAAATACACATTCATAGTCACACACTCACACACGTTATGATGTTATGATGCTCAGCATCTCTGTGAAAACCAGAAGCACAGAGTCCCCCCTCCCCCTGCCCTGAGACTTCCATCTTGCTCCATGTGGCAGCACTTACAGGCACTGGGGATGTTCTCTAGATGTTTGTTCAGGAATCTCCGAGAGACAATGAGCCCCTGTTTCCCAGGGACCTGAGTGTTTGCCTCCACAGCAGGGCAGTCGGTCCTCACCAAGAGCACCTGGCTGAACACCAAAGGTTCTGGGTCCAGGTCTGGTTCCTCACGGTCCAGTTCTTGGAAGGAGACGCTTGCCTAGGGGGTCCCCCTTCCCTCATCCAGAAACAAAGAGGACCTTTACTTAACCTCCCAGGAAGGAAGGCATAGGACCGATTCTGTGGAGAAAGAGCCTCCTTGGTGGGGCAGGGGAAAGGGAACCCACCTCAGAATATCCGAGTTCATGCCACCTTTAGCTAGAAATGGGGATCTTTGCCCAGTGGGAAAGGACACAAGAGGCCGAGTAAAATAAAATCCACATCGGTTACATCATCAGATCAGTTGGGAACACTCATGACAAAATAATCAAGAAAAAGTATTCCAGGCATTATCTCATCAAGCCTAAGGTCAGTCCAATTCTACAAGTACTTCTCATCGAATACAGACTTTATGTTTTATATACTAGAGGTATCATGGTGACAAAGATGTAACATGAATTTTCTGGCCCTTATTGAGATGGAGAAGATGTTTCTTAGAAGAGAACGTTGATGAACCCATGGTGTGTTTAGTTTTGGGAAATGTCTCTAAAGGTAAACAGAACAGAACTTCTGTCTGTTTCTAGCTGAGTTGTGTCCCCACCACAGACACACACAGAGGGACACCACATGGGGACACAGGGTGAGGCCTTGGCGGCAAGCAGCCCTGCTGACATCTGACTCCCGTCTCCGGCTTTTCGGACTGTGAGAGAATAACTTTCTGCTGTGGTGCTTGTTACACAGCCCTAGCTGACTAATATATTGACTATCTAGAATATTTTGTACAGTTAACTTAGTCTAATAAGTACCCCAAACCCTCTCTATTCTAAATTTTGTTCTAAAAGTTCATTTATAGGTCACCTAAATATGACAATGTTTTGCTAAATCTCTGAGTGAATGTGTATGTATATATATGCACATATATATGTATGTGAAATATATAAGAAACATATATATCTTACAATCTACAGTTCAAATATTGTTCCATTTTATAAGGAAATGGAGTAGCAGAGAGGAATTTCTGGAATCGAACCGTGTAGGTGCTCAATAAATATTAGCGGCTAATTTTAGTTCTTGTTGTCTAAGGGCTACAAGGGTAGTGGGTTGAATGGCCTCAGCATGACTGGTTTACATGTGATGAACCAAGACAGTCTTGTTGAAAACTGAATACCAGAGTCTCAACTAAATGAATCTTTCACGGTTTGTCCTCCCTTGTGTTTTGCTAACCTTTTGAGTGAGGCTGACATTCTGTAAAACAGACACATCCAACCTTATGAACGTTTAGTTCTATACTTTCCTGGGATGTGGGTAAACTCAACATCCCCCAACTCCCGGACCAGGGGATCCAGTGGTGTCACATATGGAGTGTCGCACAACAAGCAACTATTTATTTTATTACGAATACTTACAAATGGGATGTAGCATTCAATCCAGTATATGGTTTCAATTAACAATGTGCATTTTTCATTGTCTTCCTGATGTTCAAGTTTGGAGACTTCCCTAAGCATCATTATAGATAAATACCAAGACCCACTGGAGCAGCCAGCATCACTGCAGCCACAAGAGCAGACCAGGCAAGTCATGCTCTGAAGAGTGCTGCACCCTGCTCACCCACTTAATTTATGTGTGTGAGATGGAGACAGAGATGGATGGATGGATGGAGAGACAGATTGCCCCAGGGCCAGCTCATTGGCAAGAAAGAACAAAGACCAGGAAACGTGCCATCTACACAGATACAAGGGACAAGTCCAGTGACTTGTCTTTCCCACAGGGTATCCTGTGTCCAAAGCCCTGAGTGGGCACGGTGGTGGGATGGCCTCCCACAACCACTGGGATGACCCTGTGTCCTACTGTGTATCACCTCCAGGCCGAGAGATGCCAGCCACCCCGCAGATGAGACGCCTGCTTTACTCGTGTGATAGACTTCTGACCTGCAGAGACGCATACAAGTTCTGCCCTCAGCCACAAGGACAGAGTGGACCTCTGGGCAATGATAAGCAGCATGGAGGCTGAGCCTGAGGCAGTGCCTGGTCTGTCTCCTCCTGGTCTCAGAGACGGTGTCGGGGGTTGACTGCAGTAGGATAGGCTCAGGGACAGATGTACACCCCCAAAGCGGGTGGTGGGGGATACCCCAGAGCCCAAAGCACTTTTTTCTACACTTGATTTTTAAAATGTTCATCTAAAAATGAGTAGTTGATAGACTTCTGCTATTCCAGGCAGCTGATGAACAATCTTTTAATATTTCAATATTCATTATTTCAATAAATATTTACATATATCTTAAATCTTGAGTCTGTCATCTGTATATATTGTTTGCATATATTAGTAGCCTACAGAAAGTATAATTTTTAATAACTTGAACTCTATTCATTATCTACATACAAAAGCTCCAAATAAATTTAACTCCCCTAAAAGGTGATAACAATAAAATATGAACTGCATATTTTTTAGATCTAAAATGAGTAACCTTCTTATCCTAACTGCCTAGGGAGAGAAGATCTCCCCAGTTTCCACCAGCCCCGAGAGGATCCCTGTCTTCAGTTCTGGGAGGGGCTGGCGCAGGGACATATATGCTGCCCCTAAAGGCACCGTCAGGGGGACAGCATTTGTTCCCTGTTCACTATCCTTCAAGGATACTGCATTCTCTGTCCTACTGTGTCAGAACTTTTTAAAAGCTACTATTCATCCTCAGGATACATCAATGATTTTGATTTCAAATTCACTTCTTCCTCAGAAAGAAAATCAGCAGCAGGGACTCGTCTGAATTAACAAAAAAAAATTCTCCTTGAACTGAGTGTTTTGAATGAAAAAGTCACTTTCTGTTAGAATTCTGTTAGAGTCCGGATGGTCCTTTACAAAGTTTCATCCACAGTATAGAAAATTTAGAGTTGAAACACAGAGTATCTTTACATCTGTGATTAAAGTGGGTCTTCCATGTTTTTACTCACCTAAGGGATAGGAGAAGGTATGATGCTTAATATTGTTTTGCACAACAGATTAAAACAAAAATCTTTTCAGGTTGTACACGACAGGCGGTACCTGAGCTTGTGCGCCTTCCGTGGTCCAGCCTGGGTGCGGTCTGACGGGGAGAATGTTTTCTGTGAGGACACGGGCTCTGCAGCCGCCAGCCAAACGTGGAAGGAGCATCTGCTCTGGATGGGGACGAGCGGACACAGCCAGGCTTGCAGGGAGGAGGCCAGGGTCTGCTTTGCTGACATGTCTGTCATGTTTATTACACTGGACTTTTCCAAGAGCAATTAAACTTTTAGGAAATAATGCATTAATTTTAAAGAGAGGCCATCTGTGTACTTCTGATGTACTTAGGCTGATAAAGTCATTTTAAAATCAATTATTGGTGTTCTAGGAGCATGCTGTGAGCTACTTTATCACGATTCCCAAGTCCTGTTTCTGAGAAACGGAGCCGCCCCACTTTCTGTTTGATTTTAACACAGAGAGGATTTGACTTGGGCTCCAGTTTCAGAGAACTGGGTCCTCTCTGTCCTACTTTCATGCCATATTTGAGAAATCATGTAAGACATTGCACAGTGATGAGGCAGGTCTTCTATCAGCAGAAGGAAACAAGAATTAGAGATTGCATCTCAAATAAATGGAGCAGTAAAGATTAATTAAACCTGTGAAAGTCTGCAAAGCACATCCTGGTTGAGGCATTTAAAGGAACACTTTCTATTGTATGCGACCCCCTGGAAGCCCTGAGCTAGCATTTGGATGGCAGAGTCCCGTCTGTAGAGCAGAGATTCCAGAAAGGAGGGTTTGCTAATGCATTCTGAGCAATGTTCGCTGTGTTTATCATCTGAATGGTGACCGGCCGCAGAAAGAAGCCTTGACCTCTTTTGTGGGAGACCTCAGTGGGCGCCAGTATAAAGTGCTTGGTGGAAGGGATGGAACCAGGTTGTAGCTGAAGGGAGCAGGTCAGCATAGCGGAGGGACTAGCTGTCCTTGCTCACTTTCCGCCTACACCCCAGCTTTCTTCCCGTCAGGGGAGCTGTGGACGGCAGCAGGCATGGACACAAACTGGAACACCCCAGCCTGAGCCCCTCACCGGGTCTCTTCAGGCTGGGGCTGTTCTGTCTGCCTTCTCTGCACAGAGGCAGCCCCACGGAGCCTCCTCCAGGCCTGTGATTTTAAGTGAACTCAGCTTTAAAAAAGCTTTTAAAATTGCACCTCTTAGGGATTAAAAAAAAAAATAGTCCTAAAATCCTAAAGTCACCTGAACATTTGTAGGTCTCTTCTATCTTTAATGCTACTCTTTATCATTATAAATGTCCCATTTATTGGACACTATTTCTTAATCAAGCATAAAATGCACTCTTTAGTATGAATATGAAATTTATATTCCATGCTTGCTGTTTTTTGAGATTTAAAATTTTTTAACATTAACTTGATAATTTTCATAATTTAAACAAGATAATAGTGAACTTGTGTGTGTCTATTTTATGACACAAAAGGGACACTGACTAGCCACTTTCTTACCAGAAACGAGATACTGGTTGCAGTCATTCTCCATCCATGAAATAATAAAATGATATTATTTGCTACTCTTCATACTTAATACCTGTAACTATAATAAAAGATGACTAAATATCACAGTGTTTGGAAAGAACTTAGGCACTCAGGTTAACTCTTTATTTTCAAATATTTATCATTTATCATTCTTCAGGAAAAAAAAAATTGGCTGTCTTTGCAAGTAGCCAAGTTTATTTTGGGGAAAATTACTGGTAGCTTAAAAAGCAAACATTTCCACCTCTGGGTTGCTGTTTCTTGGATGAGATTCCTGGGAAAATGGATTCACTCACAAGTGTGTGGATGGACAGTCACGGCTCTCAGAGCCGCCTTTGCTGTGATGCTGTTGAAACAAGGTCAGGAAACCAGGCAAGAGCTCCTGTCCCCTACTCCTTCTAAATAAAATAAACAAGGAAGTAAAATTTTAATCATCCGAGATAGGTGTTTGGAGCCGAGGTACAAACACACACAAGTATAAGAGGCTAGGTTTTAAATTTCTCAGTGTGCCCTCCTCTTTCTGTTTCCTGATCCCACAGGCAGAGACCAAATTCACAAGTGGATCAAGAGTTAAGCAGATGTTTCCCCTCTTTTTGAAAGTAATGTTCTTTTCTTTGATAGTGATATGTTCTTAAGGGAATTATAATGCATTATTAGCGAGGAATAAACAATTCTCTTTGCATAATCCAGTATGTCACAGCATGTATTTCTGCATTTCAGTGCAGGAGAACAATTTAACTGAACAGACAGGGGTTAATTTGGCTTCACTGTTCACAGCGATTCGACAGCATGAGCGGGTCTTGGCCGCGCTCAGGCAGTGTGTGGCTGTGTGGCTCTTCCTTGTGATGTATACGCTCAGGGAAACGCCAACACTCAGTAGTTTGAATATTTTGTGAAGGACTTTGTGCTTTCCATATTTCACTTGGGCATTCACCTTTCTTTTCTTTTCTTTTTTTTCCAGTTTAGAAATGGCTAAAATAAATACCTTTAAAATCTCACCTATTATGTGAAAATTTATCCTTTTAGAAATCTTGTTTGCTAGTAATTAAGAGCTCCATTTACCGATGTGGCATTCAGAGATAATATTTTTAAATGATGAAGATCCACAGTATTATTTTTGGTTTTATGGGTTGTTCAAAACTGTCCACAGTACAAAAACAGTGACTTTCATTTTCTAGCATTTTAGAAAAAGAAGCAGGCAGACATAAAAAAAATGCTCAGGTAGTTCAGCTGTCTTCACTGTATGTATATGTACACATGCACACACACAACCACAAACATCTACGGTTTTTAAATTGAACACTGAATGCTTTCAGGGCAGAAGTTGTCTCTCCACACCTCAAGAAAAGAAAGCTGCAGTTTCCTTATTTTGCATATCCTTATGTGATGCCCCTCTGGGGCAGCACTTCTCCAACAACCCAATCACCACTGTTTAGCGATGGATACATGAGTCTCATATTTTTATTCTAAATTCAAGCTCACTCATCATATCTAATGCCCTTGAAGCAGTCTCAAATTACTGCTATTACACGGGTCACTAGAAACCAGGGGTACTAATACAAATTTTAAAAAGAGAAAGGAAGAAAAAGCCCTTAAACAATTAGAGGAGGGCGAACAGTTCCATCAGTTTAATTTCATCACCAAATCCAGCCCTTGATCCGGAGCTGTGGGCCAGCGAGGCTAGTGCATGCAGGGATGCTTGGCTGCGATGCAGGAGGCAGGCAGCCCACCAGGTAGGATGGACACACCGGCCTCGGCCACCTTCGTCTGTGGCCCATCTTTCTATTTCATCAGCTTTTCATGGAATGCCATTTCACAACAAGCCTGCGTCTGCCATCCACATGCTCTCCTTATCCTGCTCCTTTGGCCAACTTTCCCCTGCATTTCCCCAAGTTCACGACTGGCTGCTCCTGCCTCCTCCTGATTCATCAGCTTACTTACTTCTGCAGAGCTACCTCTCAGTTTTCTAGAACTCTATGTAAGGGATTTCCTTGGAACAATATGTGAAATTCAAGCATTAACTTAGCTTGCTGTCAAACACATCAGAAAAGACAGGTGGTGTGTTGATGCCGTGTTCAGCTGCACCTACTTACCAAGGATTGTTTCTACAGCATTTCAAATAGTTCTCCCTCTCTGTGTTAGTGATTGATACACTTTACTTAAAACCCCGTCTTTCTATTTACCTCCTGGAACCAACTGAATTTGTATTGGTTCTCAATCCATTTCCTAATATATTTGTATTTAAAGAGCAATCTTTTCTTTTTTTAATTTCCAGAGACTTCAGTTGTTTTATACACTGTATGTATTCATGGGTCAAATGTTAAAAATATTTTATTTACAAAATGCATTTCATGCCAATATACAGTTTCTTTTTGGGAAACTACTCTCACCAAAGAAAGCTCACCAAGAGATCAAAAGAGAATACATATACTATTTTAATAATTAAAAATGCACCTATGCAATTCCTCAGGCATATTTCCCTGGAGGTGTCAATGGTTCAGGGAACTGATACATGTAAGTGACTTATTCTATATGCTACCCTGTTGTGATGGTACTGCCTTTTGTGCTTCCTGCTTGAGCTGATACTAATTTAGGAAAGCTTCCACCTTTGCCTTTACTACTTAGAGTTAAAATATGCACCTTTTACAACCTTTTACAATATCCACACCTTCAGTTCTTTTGTAACACGTGCAGGCGTGACTCTAAGATCAGCACAGACAGGCTGCGTGCAGACCCGCACACAGTCTCACCCGCGACTGGCAAGCCCAGCACGGCCTCCGGGATTCTCCGCGAGGAAATGGCTAAGAGGGTGCTCCATGTGGGAGGCAGCAGGCAAGTCTCCTAAACTACACGTGCAGCCAGGATTTCCTGGAAGTCTCTGCACAAAACACAAGCAGAAGCTGATGGGGCTCATGTGTGACAGGGGAAGGGACCGTCCTTAACCACAGTGTGGGTGCACACGTTACGGAGCAGGTGATCATCCTGAACGATAGTGTGCAAGTGAGATGGTAACACTGTCCTTCTCTCAGCTTTTCAAAAACTGCCTTTCTTTTTTGCATTAGAAGTCAAAGTTTGACATTTCTTGTTTGTACAGAAAATGTAAACCATCCACAAACAATTTATAAGAGTCCCAACTAAAAAATAACACAGAGAGAAAAATGCAAAAATGGATGGCACTGGGTCTTAATGAAATAACAGGAGGATTGGGGGTGGGAAGGTTTGCTTAGTGTCTTTTTAAAAGTTTACCTGAGAGACAAATGCAGGTCATGCCTAGTTAATACCCGAAGTCATATTTTGTGACTAAGTTTTTTTTTTTTTTTTTTTTTTTTACTTTTAATGATATAGACTGCTTTCTGTGTGGTATCATGACTAAAAAATACTCCTACAGGCAAAAAAAATTCATTTCCAAGGCTCTGGATCCTATGTAATAATAAATGGGAGTATCGTGTCAATTCCACACTTATACTGTAGCTACAGAGCTTTTATTTCAGATCCTATAGATTATTCTGACAATAAAAAGCATAATAAAGAAATCTCAGGAAAGCCATGTTTAGAGAATTTGTATAGAAGCTAGTAGCATTTCGGTTAATGGCTCTGGGAAACTAAAAGTTATGATACAAACAAAATGATTCTTGTTTGTGACAATAGGTGGAAATACGCTTATCACTGGCAAAAAATGTACATTTAGTTTACTTTATTCATTTACACAGGAAAAGAACTCTTTCTGTGTGTTCATAATCACCGGCTTTACTTAGTACTCAATAGAGCCTTATCAAAATTCCTTAACAGCCACCCATACACATGTGGGCTTTAAATTGTGACAGATACAGAGTTTTATTATTAGATAAACTTAAAAGTTGAGGCTATTCTATTCTATTTCTGCTGTTAAAACTCATGAATATTAGAACATAATTTAAATTCACTACTGTCCTGATAGAAGAGGGGAAAAAAGCATCTGTAATAATTAGGAATTATATACAGGCTGATCTATTC
Source organism: Antilocapra americana (assembly GCA_007570785.1). NCBI lineage: Eukaryota > Metazoa > Chordata > Mammalia > Artiodactyla > Antilocapridae > Antilocapra > Antilocapra americana. The sequence continues at coordinate 15,098,373 of ML660204.1, forward strand.
CCAGGAAAATGCAAATAAAGAGCTCTGTACACACACCTCCACTGCTAACTTTTCCCTAAGAAGTGAACGCTTAGTGGTTTGATTTGACTCATCCACCATGAGAAGCTGTTAGCAGATAACCTAGGAAACTTCACCTCACAGATAAATTTGTGAGTAACCGGAATTAGTACACACATCCTGAATACCTTTTCCTTCTTCATTTTTGTCTATAAAAATGAAGAGACTTGGTATAATCAAAATAAAGTGCATAAATATTTCACATAAAATTTTATTTTGAATTGTCATAGTTTATAGTCAATGAAATCCTCCGTCAGATTTCCTGCTTTCCTTCTGAAAATGAATCCCCTCTAACCTAACATGACTGCCACTTGAAGGTACAAAAAATGAATTTGGAGAAAGACATGAGTGTTCATCAGCTTCTATTTTCTTTCTATAGGTTTTGCTTTGTTGTAAAATATTGTTCCATACTTTTCCATTTTAATATTTAAATATACTAAATAAAAATACTGGAACACATGAACACTTGAAGCATAAAAGGCAGTGTTTCTTTTTCATTACTTTTAAAATTTATACTCATTATTTAATTCTGTGATATTTTTTTCCCAATATCACTGTAACTTTGTGTTAGCATTATTTTTGGAAGACATTGATCAGATCTGTTTTGGAGTGAAATTTTCAGGGAAGAAAGTGAGTAGCCAGCGTTCTTTGCAGCAGCTCAAGAGTTAAACCAGAATTACAGAATCACCCCCCACGCCAAGGCTCTGAAGCCCTCCTCGAAGCTGTCACCTTGCTCTCTGCCACCCTGACATGCAATCATAATGCATGGCTGGGTGCTCTTGGCATTTATTCCTTCAAACAGTCTGGTTAATTTCTACTACTGGAAGAAGTCGGGAAGGGCTCGGGACCGTTTGAAAGCAGTTAGGAAGAGATGGGGCAGAAACTTATGTTAGGCCTCGGCAAGGATGAAGATTCTTGGGGAAGGAGGTACACGTTCAACCACAACTAACTCCGCATCCTCCAGCAAAGAAACCGGGAAACCTGACGCACAACGGTTGTGTCTTTCCCCCTGTTCTTTAGGGCTCTTTGGTCACTTAAAAAAAAAAAAAACCCAACACATTTCAAATAATAACTGAACTTTCTCCTGCAAGCTTATGATGAGGGGCGGCTGACAATAAGTTCCTCTCTGGGAAAGAGGCAGCCGCACCAAGGGCTACGGCCACCCTCCAGGGCCAGACACTGGCGGGACGGCGCCCAGGGCCATCCTCCTGGCGGAGCAGCGGCCGGCTGCGCCCTGTCCCCAAGGAGACCCTGGGCTGCTCACCCGACGACTAACTTCGGGGTCTCGTTCGTCTCCCAGCACCTGGGGAGCCAGGCTCAAACCTGACACCAGGCACTTCCTCTCCCTTCCTGGTTCGCAGCTTTCCTCATCTCTAACGAGCTGCGATGCTTGTTTCTTTTTTTATGCATTAATTTCTGCTTATTACCCCCGGACGAACCCCGTTCGCGCTGCACGTCCCGTGTTTACAAAACAGCCGGCACCGCTTGGAATAGAAACTGTCACCCAGAGTGGGAAGGCGGTTGCCAGGGTTTTGGCCACTCCATCCTCTAAGACAATTGGGATGGAGAAGCTGGTGCGAGGTCCCGTCCCTCGTTCTTAGGGACGCTTAGGGCTTAGTCAAGCGTTTCCTTTGGCACGAGCGTCTGCGCGCGACGGTCAGCAGCCGTGCCGGAGGCCTGGGAGGGCACCGTCCTCCGCCTTCCGCGGGGCCCCCGCTCGGTTGGCCATCCCCTCCGGCTCACGGAAGCCTGGGCGTTCACGGAGGGACCTGAACTCTGGAGAGGGGCGCTCGGCGGGCCCCGGCCACGTCGCCCCAGCATCCCGAGGGAGGCCGCTGGAAGCGGGCAGGGCGCGCAGACAGTGGCGAAGCGCGTCGCTGGGAGTGCGCGCCAGGCGGCGCGGAAGCCGGTCCTTACCTTTCCGCTTGGCCCGCCTCCTCCTCCTCCGCTTGGACTTGCATCTGAGTTGACCGCTCAGCCCTCCGGACGCTCTGCTGGCCCCCAGGACCGATGCCATGGCCGCGGCCGGCGAGTGGACCCGGGCAGGAGTCCTCTTTCTAACACTCTCAGCTTTCCGGCTCTGGCCGCGGCCGCCGGGGACGCTCCTGCGGATGGGGGCCGGCTCACTTTTCGGGGCTGAGCGCTCGCACTCCTGGCGTCTCCTCTGGCGGCTCTCTGTCACCGTCTCCTCTGGCGGTACTCTGTCACCTGCGTCTAGCCGGGCAGAGCCGGCGATCTGAGCCCGCACTAAGCGGGCAGGCCGGGACCGCGGAGCGCCCGCCGCCCCAGCCGCCCCGGATCTGGGCTCCGCGCGCAGGCTCTACTTTGGCACCTCTGCTAGTTGTTGGGCACCAGCCACTTTGAAGCCGATCACGCAGGGAGCCTGTCTATTTGCTGCTGCGAAGTCTAATTAGATCCAATCACGGCAGTCCGCCGGCTCTGACATCAGCGCCGCCAGCCCGTGCGCCCCTGTCAGCAAACTCAGCTCGGGTTTGGACGGCTGAGCTGCCCTGGGCGCTGGAAACGGAAGGGACCAGCCCGGGAGGGAGGGGGCACGGGCCAAGCCGGCCTCCCGGCGAGAAGCCCAAGGGGGCAGCGGACCAAGGAGTCCGCCCAGCCCGGCTCCCGCCCGGCCGCACCGACAGGGCACCCGGCTCCTGCGCTCTCAGACGCAGGGACCCCGCCTCTCACCAGTTTCTAACTAGTTAATCCATCGCACACCCGGGTGTCAAGGGGGAAATATCTCTCTAAGAAATACCGAGCCCTTGCTTCCTCGGCCAGGGGCTAAGATTTGCAGTTCCCCGGGAGACAGCCTCTTAGGGGGATTCATTTTTCAGAACTTGCATGTTTGGTTTTCTCCTTCACATCCCTTGGCTGTTCCGTCTGCAAGGGAGAAATGCTGCATGAAGACGCGGGGGTTCGGTCGGAGCCTGATTTTTAAGGCAGGGATGTCAGTAGGTTGCTCTATTTAGGGAACAATGAAATGAAAGGCAGAGAGGGCTTTTATCTGATAGTTTTATCACCGAATGTAACAATCGGATGAAAGCAAGTAATATTTACCAGGAGGGAGATTGCAAATTGAACCAGATTTGAACAATTTTTTTCAGGGTTATCCTGTTTTATTCAACACCATACTTATAGAACGTTAAAAATCTTACATAAGATTTAAGAAGGGAAATAATCCAGCCATCTTCATTGCATTTTGCATTTAAATTACATAGGCTGTTAATTATAACAGTAATGGTTTGGAAAAAAAATCCACTCTAAAAGTCATTAACGTTAGCAGGATGATGCAAAAATGGCACACAAATATTTCTATTTCCTACTTTACATAAACCCTTTTCAAGCTCCTCATGGACTTAGAAATTTCCAGATAATTTTCTTTATATGAGAAAAAAGTACTCCCTCTAGAGAACATTGGAAGCAATTGGGAAGTTTGGATATGCTGTTATGCAGGGGGCTGGGGGTCCTGGCTCAGCTCTCACTGACTGAGGGGAGATGAGGGCGTCTGCATCCAAGGCTAGTCCGGCTGCTCTGCCTCTGCTGAGTGGTGTAGACTAGCCTCAGTCTGCTCATCTGTGCAGTGGGGATCACCATCTTCAGTCCTGCTTGAGAATCAGTACAAACAGCGACTGGCGACACTGATCACTTTGTGATTATCTGGTAAATCAGTGGGTAAAATTTTTTGAGAGAATGAGCACACATTCTTCCTTTCAGCCTCAGAAAGGAGGGGCTTATGTATTTCTTGTTTAGGCGACTAAGTGTCTGGCTCATATGAGGCTGATAAATGCAGTCACACGAGGGTCCCTCTATGTGCTGGGTCCAACCATTTCCTGCTACCGACTCACAGCCTACCTCTGCTGCTCTTTCTCAAGAATCCTGGAGAAGTGCACTGCCCGCCCATGTACTCTCTATAGCATGCGAGATATTCGAGAGCGTCAACTGTGTCTGGAAACGCAGCTGTAGGACTCCCCCTGTGGAAACTCGGAGTCAGTACCAACCCAAACTATCCCTGTGTAGACTTTTGCAAAAAACCAGTCCCTGAGTCCAGACGCCAAGGGGAGATGCCTTAGGGGAGAAATTCAAGCAGATGCGCCTTCCAGCCTGGTTGCATTTACCAAGCCCCACCCCACCCCCCACCTCCTGTCGTCAAAGATTCTTTCTGTGAGGTTCAGGTGCCCCCTGGTTGGAGTGTGGATGTGGTCACCGGGGACTACAGCTTCCAACCCTGGAGGGCGGTCAACGCCACATACCCCAAACCCAGGTTTCAGCGCTTAGTTTAGATCCTGATTCAAAAGCTGGTCAAGATCAAAATCTTGGCTGATCTTTACCTTTCTGAAAGTTCTGGGGTATAATTTAAGCAGATATTATTCTGCATAGACAGGGGCTAGTCTCTGCTTTTGTTTATTTGCATAAGATCATGACTTGTCAGGAAGGCAGGACAAGCTCAGGCCTGGCAGCTCAGTGAATCTGTGTCTCCGGGAATGGAGGAGGATTCTGAACCAGAGCTTGCCATCACACACTCTGACACAGGACACCTTAAACGAGGCTCCTGCCTCCTGTCTGTTTCCAGTCACTTCATCACAGCTTGGCAGCTGGTGTTGCTGCACAGACGTGAAAACACAGAGTCTGGAAACACAGATTCTGGAAGAGATGCAGGCGCCCACACCTCCCCTGGTCCATCAGGAGGCTCTGCTGGCCCGTCTTCAGCCCTCTGAACCAGAACCAGCAGCTAGGAGTGGGGGTCCCGGCAGGTAGGAGGCTGCCTGGAAAGTCAGGTGTGGCCCCTGCATAGCCATCTGGGGGAAACTGGACAAGGACAGAGGGGCTGGGCAGGCCTGGAGGGGAGCAGGTCTTCACACTGAGGAAGGCCTGGCCTCAGTACAGGCAGGATGGGGCCTCTGGGGTGTTCCCTGCACCCCAGGATCTCCATCACGGGTCTCCTTGGGACTGTAGGTGTGCAGTGCTTCTGGATAGTGGTCTGGGCTGCTTCTCCTGAGGCCCTCAGAGCTGCGAGGGACCTGGGCCAGGTCTGTGGCTCAAGCACCTGTGGGGTCCTGGAGCTGGCCTAAACCGGATGTGCCACTTGTCCCAGGCATGTTACTGAGTTCACACGGACTCTGGGGTGATTCTCACAGATCCTCCTTTTATTCTTGAGGAAGCTGAGGCTCAGAGGACTTAGGAAATGTGCCGAAGTCACCGTGCCTTAGAAGGGGGCTCACGGGGGGATGGTTCCAATGTGGTTTTTACCATATTGCTCTGCTCACTTTCATTCTGGAGTTGGAGATTTGGTAGCTTTTGTGAACTTCTGTGAACCTTCTTTGAGGGACCTTGTCATCCTCGTGTCCCCTGAGGTCAGGGACCTTGTTGTCCTTGCATCCTCCAAGGTCAGGGAGACTCAGGGTGCAGCAGAGGTAGAGCTGGCTGGCTAAAATATTCCAGAAGAAGAGCTCTGTTTCTGCAGGTGAAGAGCCCGAGGGCGTCACGTTCACACCGACAAGTCGCCCTGCCCCTCCACCCCCTGTGCACCCCTTTAGGCTCCTGGAATCAGCACCTGTGGTTGAGACCAATGCACGGCTTCTCTCCTTAATTGATTACAACATCTGCACTTCCAGTTAAAAGTACAGTTAACTTGTTTCTCACTGGTTTCCCCAAGCAAGTAATTCCCACAGAAATGAACAGGACTTTTGTAGAATCCAAAGTTTAGTTCAGCTCCCCTCCCCTCCCCTGACAAGTTCCACCAGGCAGAAAAAAAGCAGCACAGAGTGATCCCTGGACATATTTATGCCTGCCGACTCATGACCTCATCACAGATGGCACTAAATTATTATTTCTCACAAACAAAGAAATAGCACAAGAGGGCTTTTTTACTCTTTCATCTTCAGCCATTGTCCTTCAAATTAAATAACTCACATCAAGAAAACTGGGCCCCGAGACCTGGAAGTGGAGGAAATGTGGAGATGACCTGTGCTGTGACCTGTGCCCCACTCCTTGTTCTTGTCCGAGGAATGAGAGTGGGGCGGCCAGCAGGGGAGGGCGTGAGGGGTCCAGCCTGGAGGAGGGCTCTGAGTGCAAGGCTGCCCTGGGCATGGTGCTGCGCCTACAGCCAGCTCTCCCTCTGTCCCTGCTCTCTCTCCCAGGCATGCCGGCAGTTTGCGAGAACACCAAATGCATCCTTACCAATTTCAAAGCAGATCTGCAAAAGATCTGCTTTTTCCAAGTTCCATGTGCTGTGATTGCTGATTATTTCTATGTGAGCTCTGGGGACAAATAATTTTGGCTGACTTTTTTTTCTTGGTCGATATCACAATTTTAATTTACCAAAGTCTGTCTTCTAGCTGAAACTTACTTGAGTTATGTATTGATGTTTAAAGGAGCATTACTCAGAAAATGCTGGTAAAGAGAAGGAAAGACCCTGAATTTGCTACCATCAGGCCAGATCCATGTTCTACTTCTCTGTGCGCTGTGCCCACTCCTGGGAAAGGCAATGAACCCTTCAGAGCCTCGTCTGTAAAATGAGGAGAAAGACACTGCAGAGCCACTGGGAACACTGAATTAGGAACAAGCAAGCTGAGTGCTTTGTAAAGGGATCCTGTCGGCTTACTGTCGTCTCTCAACACACAGTGCCCTGATTTTAACCATAGACTTCCAAAGACAAGGACAATGGTCAAGTCAAAGTGGTCTCTGTGATGAAAGCACCCCTCCGGACTTCCCTGGTGACTCAGTGGTGGAGAATCCACCTGCCAGTGCAAGAGACACGGATTCAATTCCTGATCCGAGGAGATCCCACATGCTGTGAAGCAACTAATAGTCCCACAACTATTGGGCCTGTGCTCTGGAGCCCCAGGGCTGAAACTACTGAGCCTACGAACCATGGACCATGAACTCTGTGACAAGAGAAGCGCACAAGGAGAAGCCTGAGCACTGCAATGAAGACCCAGCCAAAAATAAATACATAAAAATGAAAAGAGGAGCCCTGAGAAGATGGTCTGACACTGTGTGGGTCCCACGGGCACCCCAGGCCCCGTCTGAGATGATCTTGACTCATTGAACCTGCCTCCGGACTAACTGTAGCACAGATTCCATTCCTTCCTCGTGTGCAGGCTACCAGTTGTGGGACAACATCCATATCAGTGTTTTATGATCTCTGTGACCTTTGGAATAAAGTATGGTATCCTACCACTAAATATTTGTGCAGGACAGGAGAAATAACGACCTGAAATAATCCTCTTCGACATTACAGATAGGTTCAATAACTGACATTTACACTTAAAATGCCCTTAGTTGCTAGTTTCAGAAATGTGAAACCTTAGTATTTTATTGAATCATAAAGAATTACTACTATTTAAAGCTTCCTTAATGCACACCCTATCCTAGATTTTCCTTTGTGTCTTAAACTATACAGTTCAAAGAGTTAATTTTTTAATATTCCAAATCTTGTCTTGGAACCAGTGATTTTCAAAATGAGCACTGTAATATCCCCAGAGAGCTGTGTGATGGCATGAAGAAAGGAAGAAAGTGAAGCACAGATGGAATTAATGGTTTGGGATGTTAATCAACGTAATGAATTGAAAAGAAGGCATGGGAGCTTGTCAGGAAAACATTTCTGGTATTTGGACTTGGATGGGCTGATGCTGTGGCTTCATTTCAATTCTCTGTGCCTGCATGCTCAGTCACTCAGTCATGTCCAACTCTTTGCGACCCCATGGACTGTAACCCACCAGGCTCCTCTGTCCATGAATACTGGAGTGAGTTGCCATTTCCTTCTCCAGGGGATCTTTCCAACCCAGGGATTGGACCTGTGTCTTCTGTATTGCCAGGCAGACTCTTGACCACCAAGCCACCTGTGAAACCTGCTTAAATTCTCTACCCAAAGTTTAAAGTCTAAACACTATATTTCCTCCTTTGGTTTCCTGGATTCATACCTCACCTGGGATCGAGGCTGTGTGTACATTGTGAAACCTCAATTTGCTCTTTCTCTGGTCTTTCCCTTGCCTCTGCCCAGAAATAAAGCAGATAAAGAAAGGGACACTGAGTTAACTCCCAGGGTCTTTTGATCACTTATGGAAGTAACTTTTAAAAACTTGCCTTATAATTCCCTGCTTTTGGTCAAGGCAGGAGAGAAAGAGCTGGGAAAACACTAGAAGGAAGACACAGTGGTCTCCTTACCAAGTTCAGAAGCAGGATGGGTATAGAGGAGATGGATGGCTCTGTGTGGCCGTTTCTCAGGACAGTGGCACCTCTGCCCTGGCTCCAGGGAAGGTCACCAGGACCCTCAGCCAAGGTCCCTCCTCCCGACTGCCCTGAGCCTACATATGAGTAATGTCAGCAGGGGAGGGGGTCACTGTGTGCAAAAAGCACTCTGATCCCATCACGGAGCAGAGGTGGTCCCCATGAAAAGCACTTAGGCATACTGGCAGGAGCGTAATCTGGTGGAGGAGATCTGAGCACATAGCACTCGACAAAGCTGATGCCCTCTGACAGCCAGCTCTGCTGTCACCTGTCAATGCAAGATGTGTGTTTGCAGGTCACATGGCTACATTCCACAAATCACAGTGCTATTCTTTTATTAATCAAAACCTTGGGCCCTTGCTCTTAGGATTCTCACTCATGTGCTGGAAAATCACTCCTCTGCACCCACTTCCACAGAGAACAGAAGCCCCCATCCCTCAGAAATGAGAAGCCTGAAGAATAGAAGACGGTGAGGACTTGCCTGTGAGTACGCCTGCAGAGACCGTCAGTAGAGAGCATGGATGACTGACACCTTTCCGGGTTCCTCTTGGTTGAAGGTGAAAGAGAGTAAGCGAACCAAAATCATCTTCCCAGAAAGCCGTTCTTTGCAGCCTAGCTCTGGAAGGCTGGGGTCCTCATGCTTGCCTTAGCTTCCCAGCTGTCCTGGGTGTCTTGGGGCTGCCTGTTCAGGAGCTGTTCCCATGCTTTCTCCTTCATGTTCCCAGTGCCCAGCCAAGTTAGCACAAAGCAGTCTTGCCTCCGCATGCTCCCTAGGGATGTTCCTGGAGGGGCAGTCTGTACTGTGATCACCGTCCCTTGGAGCCCGCCACTCTGGACAAAGGAAGCACTGTGGAGAAGATGAGGGGAACCAAGGTTTGTGAAAGTTGTGATGGTGGAAAGTTGTGTGCAAGTGCAGACATGCTGTTACTGACACGAGCCAGGGTTGTCTCACAAAACTCCTCCTCACTGGTCCATGGACCCCCAGGATCAGGCGGTGCTGGGCAGGTGTCCAGAGCACTGTCAGCAGAGCCCGCCTGACTCCCCTCCTGCTGGGCCATGAGCTTCACTCTCGTCCCTGCAGGAGGCAAAGCCCACGTGCCCCTACCTCTGCAGCTGCTCTGAGGTTGAGCTAACCCACCCTGTGAGCACACTGCAGCCCAGCACCTGGTACACTTGGGGATGGCGGTGGGAGTTCAGGGCCCTCCTGGCCATGTGCTGGTGTCAGTGCTGGAGAGCCACCTTCACACCAGGTGTGCAACCCAGCACACAGCACAGCAAGTGAGCTGAGAACTGGAGTAAGGAGTGGCTTTGGGGGAGCAGGCTTACTTCATTACTTCCTCATGTCTGCTTCTCTTATAAGGTCCTTCTCTCTACCACAACACATCCCTAACAGATATTTTGCAGAAGTACTGGGAGAAGGAAAGTGAGAAGGATTGCAGCCTGTGAAGAAGAGGGGGGCAGGAAGGAGACAGTGCAGGTGCGTCCCAGAAGAAACACATGAGTATGAGGGAAGGCAGGCAAAGTCAAGCCAGCTCCCCTAAGACGGCACACCTGAAGCTTTCAGCAGGTAGAGGCAGAACCTGGTCAGGGGCTGGTTTTCCAAGCCAAGCAGACCTAAGTTCACATCTTACTTGAGTCAATCTGGCCATGGGAATCTGGGCAAATCACATGAAGTCTATGAACCTCAGTTTCTTCATCTGAAAAATGGGGCCTTGAATCCTGCTTTTCCAGCTTTGTGCTGAGTAGCTTAAACAGTGTTGCATGTGCTCACTGTGACTACTTTTGGGATCTGTGTAGGTTACACAGCAGCAGGGCAGTGCTACTCACAGCCATGTTTCTTTTTTTGTAATACTGATGATTCATGGCAAATAGGGTGTTCAACATTGCTTGCTTCCTAGCTTTGGTGAAATTCTGTCATCCTGAGCAGTGTCCAGTCTTAAGGGTACTTTGCTGTTTGTTTCCCGAGAGTGACACAGGGCTGTTTCGGGTCCCAGTGGTTTCTGTCCAACACTTGTGACGGTCCTTACCAGCCAGCCACCAGCCCATCAGACAGAGACGGGATTTTCTCAGGACCTTGGAGAGCGATCTCTGTAAATTGCAGTTTGAGTGCAATCAATAGATGTGACAAACAGCTGATGCTGGCCCTGGGGACATAATGAAGGTGTGACTGTGTAAACGCACAGATAACAATGTGGGGAGATTACAGGGCAGGGTGCACTGAATAAGTGGGGTGCAAAATGAGCTGCCGCACTGGGGTTAGGCCTCCTGCCACGTGTCTGTGCCCCTGTCCCTGGTAATTGTTAGTGACAGTGGAGCCCACAGAGCCGCGCAGGAGGGACTCAGCCCCATTTGTTCTGCATCTCAGTGCAGTGTGGGGTGCTGATCCATCCTGTCAGTGACCACCTCCCAGTGGACAAGACACCAGCGAAAATATCAAGCCTCCTTGGCTGGAGTAAAGAGGCCCATTATTAAAGCAATAATGAATTCCAGGCTCTCCTGTAAAGGACTGGATCGGAAAATCACTTTGGGCTATTATTTAAAGTGTTTGCAATTTCTTCCATATCCAGGAAACTGTTTGTGCTAAAGGAAGGGAAATATGCTAATATGGTATTTATTTTAAAAAGGGAAAATTTGAGAGATGAAATTTGAAAAATTTAATCTTACACCTATAACCTGCATGTACAATGGTACTTCAATAATTTTAGTATATTGAATGCTAATAATTTTGAAATGTGAGTTTTTTACTTCTATGATTTGTGAATATATTTCTATTTCCCTAAAACTATTTAAAAAATTATAGCAAAACATTACTATATGTGCCATAATTACACTTTTTCAAGGGACTAACAATTTCATAACTGAAATGATCATTTATGTCTCTGAAAACTGTTGTATTGATAAATATGTTGCTTTTTAGACTCTTGAAATCTTTAAATACAATGGAAAAATAAAATTATTTTATAATTGAGTCCTGATAGTAATATGTCTATTAAATATTGAGAACACCAAAATAAATGGGTGTGGCTACTGAATGGGAGAAAATATTGGCAAATGATATGACTGAAAAAGGATTACTCATTAAGATGTGTAAACATCTCATGCAAATCAGTATAAAAAAGCAAACAATTAGATTTAAAAGTGGGCAGAAGACCTGAATAGACATTTTTGCAAAGAAGACATACAGATGCCAAGACACATGAAAAGATGCTCCACATCCCTAATTATTAGAGAAACACAAAGCAAAACCATGATGAGGTACTGCCTCACACCAGGAAGAATGGCTATCATCCAAAAGAAGGACTAGAACACACTGGCGAGGATGCGGAGAAAGGCAACCCATACTCACTGCTGTGGGAATGCAAACTGATGTGGCCATAATGGGAAACAGTAGGGAGGCTCCTCAAAAGACTGAAAATAGAACTACCACATGAGCCAGCAATCCCACTCCTGGGTATATATCTGAAGAAAATGAAAACAGTAATTTGAAAAGACACGCAGACTCCAGTGTTCATAGCAGTATTATTTGTATTAGCCAAGATATGGAAGCAACCCCAGTGCCCATCAACAGATGAATGGATAAAGAAAGTGTGGTACATATATGCAGTGGAATACTGCTCAGGCATAAAAAAGAATGAAATATTGTTATTTGCCACAACATGGATGGACTTGGAGGGTATTATGCTTAGTGAAATAAATCAGAAGACAAATATTCTGTGTTATCACTTATATGTGGAATCTAAGAAGCAAACAAATATATGTAACAAAACAGAAACAGATGCACAGATATAGAGGACACACTAGTGGGGAGGGACGGGGGGAGGTGCAAGATAGGGGTGGGACTAACAGGTACAAACTACTATGTATAAAGCAGATAAGCAACTAGGATATGTTCTATAGCACAAGGAATAGAGTGTCATGCTGTAATAACTTTAAGTGGAGTATAACTATAAAAATATTGAATCACTATGTTATATACCTGAAGATAATATAATACTGTAAATCAGCTTGGTTAAAAACTGTTTTTAAATAAGTGGGAGAGGTCCATACACTCAAGTCAGTCACATTCTCATGATATGTAATTGCAACAGCAACTGGAAATCAAACACAAGCTTCGCACTTCAGAAAGTAGTCTCCCTTAGCTCCCAAAGAGGGGTAACCACCACTGCAGGTGTCTCAGCACGTGCGACTGGCGAGGCTGTGACCCCACTCATTTTGGTCCTCTTTCAACGACCACAGCGTTTGATCCACATATTCAGCCGTGTGTCTCTGTGGTCACGACTGTCATGATGTTCACGTCTCCTGTTGAGAAGCACCTGTCTTTCCTTCCAACCACTCGGCAAGGATATGATCTCTACAAAGTCCTGAGCGGGGAGGATGGAGGGGCTGCCATTGCAAGTCAGGACCAGTCCCTGTGCTGGCCCGTTTACTCAGAAGGCATTTTCTGGTTCATCCAGAAGAATAAATACAGGTAAAGTGTCCCTGGGAATGGGAGATGATGCTGGGGGAAGGGGAACAGGCTCATGGCCTGGCGTCAACACCATTCACCTTGGGCACAATTTTAAAGGAGAGTCAGAGCTAAATTTTTAAGTAAATTTTGCTCCTCCCTCTCTTCTTGAAATAACTTGATCTTCCTCACTGTAGCATTCCGTGGATTTTATATAAAGTTAGAACCAAAGGAAACCCTAAGTGACTGGCCTGAACAAGGCGTTTCAAAGTTCTTTTAGCCCAGGGTGCTGCCATTCAGGCAGGAGTGTGGAAGCCAGTGCATGAGGTCCCTGAGAAAGGGCTGTCTGTGGAGGGTACACCTCCACTCTCCAAGAGCCCTCAGGGGCACGGCCACGCCCTGTGTCTGTGAGGAGCAATGTGAATGTCATTTCTCAGCTCCACCCCCTTCATCTCCCAGTTGGGCAACAAGAGGCCTTAACATCAACTAAATGAGCCCAGGGATATCCTAGGGAGGTCATCCTAGAGAATGTACCCAACCGCCTTGTTTCTAACATCTTCACCTATTCTTCTATCACAATTAAATTGAAACTTCCTTTATGAAGCTTCACTTTATGCCCTTGCGACCTGGGTGCCACATTCCAGCAGACACGTGGTTGAGTTTGTTAATCACCTGGGACCTCAGCCCCTCTGCCCATGAGAGACAGGAAGGTGACAGGTGACCTTTATTTTAAAATCCCTTTATCTTCAGAAGTGAGGTTTCAGTTTGAATTCCTGATCATCAAGCCAAAGAATATTGATTTTCTATTCGGATGATAAGATTTCCAGTTTCCTGCAGGACATGTGAAAAAACTCATAACTTTCATCTTTATTACAAGAAGAAAGCTGAACCTACCAAAAATCAACAACTCTGCTTGGATCCATCAGAGAAGTGAGGTCACAGGGAAAACTGGAGGGACAGACAAGCAGACACGGAGCAGCACAATTCGCAGGAGCAGATACCCACACATGAGGAGAGCCTCCCTGGGAGACCAGGCCCACAGCTGACCAGCTGCTGGAGGCCCAGGGTGGATGAGTCTGAGAGTTAAGAACTCCAGGGGCACCCAGTCACAGGGAGTCCCACGCTTCTTGAGAGTTTTACCTCCTGGGGCCCTATCAGGTTCTGATAGTGGGTGTTGGAGAGAAATCCCCAAAGGCTTCCAGCAGGAGGAGGGGAAAGGAGCCATTGTGAAACGGGACAGAGCACCCTGTGCCTCTTAAGAGACCTGCCTCGGGGGAAGCCACTTAACCTGGACCTGTGCTCTTGGTGTTATCAGAGCCTGAAGACCAGTGTGACAGGAAAACGGAACTCCAGTCCATGCCAGCCATCCCGTCCCATCTTAGAGGGGGCAGAAAAACAAACCGAGAAGCTCAGTGAGGGTTACAGCCCAGGGCACAGGCTCCCTAACAGACTGAGCCCTGACCCTTTGTCCTCAGACTCAGAACACGTCTGCCTCCCCTGCTCCATCACCACCACGTTAACAGGGCTCCCATGTGACAATGGGGCACATGCTTGAAAGGGGCCTTGTCTAAGAAGAGGAGGAAATCCAAAGAAGAGGAGACAAAACCAGGGAACCAGGAGGAACCTTAGCCTCTGACACCTGGAGTTATAGCAAACAGTGAACATGGCCTAACTCCTATCTGCACAGACATAAATCCTCACACTCAAAGTCTATTTGCCGCATTTCCTTCTACTTGGTACCTCATGTGCAGCATTAAACAACAAAGTAATACTAGGCATGCATAAAAAGACAACAAAACAGAACCCTCCCACCCCACCCCGCACCACCATGGGTTGAAGAGACAGAACAAGCATCAGAACCAGACTCCGATATGGCAGATGGGATTGTCAGATGGAGAATTTAAAGTAACTGTGATTAACATTCTAAAAGCTGTAATGAAGAACATGGATGACATTCAGAAACAGATGAGTCATGTCAGCAGAGAGATGGAAACTCTAAGGAAGAACCAGAAGGAAAGGCTAGGAAACCTGTAACTGCAATGAGAATCACCTCTGATGAGCCTTCAGTAGCTTGGGTGTGGCTGAGGAAAAAATCAGTGAGCCCGAAGAAATGTTAAGAGAAACTTGCAAAGCTAAAATACAGAGAGAGAGAGAGAAAAAAGGAAGAATTACACAATAGAATATCCAAGAACTACTGGACAATTATAAAACGTATAATAAGAGTACTGGAAGGAGGAAATAAATAGAAGAAATAGTTGTAACAATATTGCCAAAAGTTTCCACAGTTAATAGCAGACACTACACCACAGATCCAGGAATCTCAGAGAATACCAATGAGGATAAATATAAAAATATCTATAACCAGGCTCATATTCAAACTGCAGAAAATCAAAGACAAAGTTTCAAAAGAAGCTGAGAAAAAAAGCCTTATGTACAGAGGCACAAAGACATGAATTACATTAGCCTTCTCTTCAGAAACCATGCGAACAAGAGAATGAAGTGATAAAATGTAGAAAGAAAAAAAAAGCCCACCAACCCAGAATTTGATAGGAGAAGCTGGGAGTGATTATATAGGACCTCTCAGTAAATTTTTTCTGTAAATATAATACTTCTCTAAAATATAAATCAATTACAATCATAAAAAAGCTAAAAAAAAATCCTCTCACTCCAGATCATTTGATAAATGTATATTTAAGTACCACGACCATTCCTGTTTTAGAGATACTGAAAAGAAGGTAAAATATGTGAGTAAATCACATGGGATTAAAAATTAGGACATCTTTATAAAAAGGGACATTTTTCAACACATGCCAATGTTACATGACAAAGGATATACGTCTCTAAGCTCTCTTTAGAAAAGAGTCATTCTTCTTAAGATAAGGCCAATTATTTCATGATACTGGACACTGAGTCCTCTTGAAAATGAAGGTAGTTTTAATGAGGCACATTTCTTTTTTTATTATTGTTTTTGCCATACATTGTCATGATATCAC